>JAVRFV010000348.1:0-7500 GCA_032716605.1 Paralithodes platypus
CGCTAGACCTCCATCAAATTTAAAAAACATAACCCCCTAGACCCCCTTTCAAGAGAAATGTATAACATTTTTTTTCGATAGAAAATGTTCCGACCAAACGCCGTTCCTTCTAAATTTAAAGGCTCGCTGATCAGCTCGCGCCAGGAAAAAAATCATACAACACCTAAATGTCACGAATAGGTTCTTAATATTGACCCAAGAACGAGGCAAAAGGTTCTCTAAAAATCGCCCAAACTAAGAGAACGAACGTCTTTAAAATCTCAAAACTAAATTATGCTAAATTATGAGGGGAGAGGGGCGTGGTCCCGAAAAAGGCGACTACCACTCATCCCCCTTAAATTGTAACATTGTATAAAAGTAATACAGTACTCCCACTTCAATTGTCGAAACAGTACACCCACTTCAATTGTCACCAGGCAAGCTATATAAAGATGTCCCCCATTTGAGACATATGGAATGCATCATGACAAATGACTCGCATTTTAGGATGGTCCTGACTTTTTTTTAGACCATAATTTAAGGGGAAGCAGACCGTTTTTCTGGACCCCCTTCTCCCTCATGTTTAACACCACTAGTTTTGAGATTATAAAACGTTCGGCCCATTAGTTTGTCGATTTTAACACCTTTCGCCCCATTTCGTTGTCAATCTTGACCTTTCGTGCCATTTTTGGGTGTAGGTTTGTTTTTCCTGGCGAGCGATAGCGATCTTGTAATTTCAAGAGGATTTTTTTTCTACCGAAAAATATACAAATTTATCTTGAAAGGGGGTCTAGGGTGTGTTTTTTCTAAGACTTGATGGAGGTCTAGGTAGGAAACTTAAAACAACGATATGAATACATTAATGTAAGAAGAGAGACCAAAACAAACGGGTCTGCCTCCCCTTAATACAATATGATAGGATGGGAGTTACTTCGTCCTTAACCTTTGTTCTCAGCTCTCTCTCTCCTCTCTCATCCTCATTCTTCTCCTCTCCTCTCTCTCTCTCTCTCTCTCTCCTCTCCTCAGATCTCGTCTCTTTCTCTCCCTCTTCTCCTCTCTCTTCCCTTCCGTCTCTTATGTCTCTCTCTCCTCCTGCTCTCTCTCTCTCTCTCTGGCTCCCCAGCGTATATTAGCAATAGGTTCGTGTTATGTTACTCCAAGGGATTCTTTATTAAGCGGCAAAAATCGCTTGACATTAGCTGGAGTAAATGAAAATAAGACGGAAGGAGCAGGGAGGAAGGGGGAGGGTGGGGGGGGGGGGAAGAGGCAGGAAGGGGGTTTGGGGTAGGGAAGGTAGAGGGGTAAGGGGGAAAGGATTGGGGGTTACAGGAGTAGGAAAGGGGGGGAAGGGGGTGAGAGGAGTGAGGAAGCGGGGGTGGAGGAGTAGGGAAGGGCGGGGGGGAAGTAAGGGTGTAGAGGGAGTAGGAAGGGGGGTGGGGGACGAGGAAGTAGGAAGGAGGGGGTGAGTGGGGAAAGAGGAAGGTAGGGAAAGGGGTGGTGGTTGCAACGTGTGGGGGGGGGGGGGGGGGGTGTTGGGGGGGGGGGGGTGGGGGGGTGGTAGGGGGGTTGGAGAAATTGAATGGTGTAAGTCGGCTAGTCCTGTTTTCTCCAGTTGGTCTGTGATTGTCCTTCCGGTTGATAAACACTCTCTCTCTCTCTATCTATCTATCTATCTATCTATCTTATCTATCTATCTATCTATCTATCTAGTCTATCTATCTAAATCTATCGATCTATTATATATATATAATATATATATATATATATATATATATATATCTATCTCACACAATATACTGATAGTTATATAATTGCTACAATAATAATACCAATCATTCAATTATCTTTATTTTATAATATACATTATTTATAGTTGCAGATTACATGTGTTGCGTCAAAATGTTACTAGTTAAAAGAATAATGTAAAATATTCACGTTAACTCAAAATATAAATGTAGGGTATACCGTATATTTATAATGTAGGGTATACCGTATATTTATAATGTAGGGTATACCGTATATTTATAATGTAGGGTATACCGTATATTTATAATGTACGGGGGATATCCGTATTTATTTATAACTGTTAGGGTAGTTTTTACCGTATATTTATAATGTAGGGTTATACCGTATATTTATAATGTAGGGTATACCGTATATTTATAATGATCAAAATGTAATAGTATACCTCTTAATTATATCTTGGCTACTTAGTTACCTCACTAATATACCTTTCTCTTTCTCTACAGGTAAGTTTGGCAGCCCAGGACGCTTCTCAGGACGGGTGGACAGTTTGTTGGTGTCTCACAAACCGTCACACCGTCTCACAAACCATGTGTCATGTGTGATACACATGGAGTGTATTAAAGAGATATTTCCACTTTATTTATTTTTTTTTTTTAATCTGGAATTCTTGTTCTCTTATCATGGGTAACACTACCTACGTAACCCTTCTGTACCGGCAACGTCTTGTTAATGTTATCCTAGCTATAATGTATAATTATAGACTATTTTGTGCAGCTTTAGAAGGATCCCTCTTAAGTTGCGCAAAATCGTCTAAATACAGTTACACAAAAAAATGAAAAGATGTCGTGGCACAGAAGGGGTTAATATAGGAATGGGTCTATAACTTGTAAGGTAAGTCCCCACCACTCGCATATATAACACCTGTAATCGGCTGGAAAAGAGATATTGTGTGTACAAAATACTATGTACTATCTTTTTGAACTGCTCTTCTGAAAAAATAATTACAAAATTCTGAGGGAAGTTTGTTCCAGGTAGAACGGATCATAATTGTGAAAAAGTGTCCACAAATATTAGTGCTGAACCTATTTAATTATAACTTCCAGCCATGATTGCGAGTTGTATTCATATTGAGGCTAAACATGTTGCTATAATCTACATTGCCAAGCCTATTAAGTAGATTAAAAACTACAATGAGCTGACCTCGAGGTCCGAGTGCTCACAAGGAGAGAGAGAGAGAGAGAGAATGAATGAATACGTTTGGAGAGTGGGAATTTAATTAGAGAGAGAGAGAGAGAGAGAGAGAGAGAGAGAGAGAGATCTGTAGACTAATATAACGGAGTGATCAGTATATTGAGTCAGAGTTAAAAATAGCCACACATATTTGCCTCAGATAATAAAGACAGAATAGTTCCCGCCCACTGGTCCTGTAGTGGTAATAGAGAGCCGGGCCCAAACTCCGCCATTTTGGGGGCTTCGTGAAAATGGACTCCCAACTAGTTCACAGCATAAATAAAACACCATTTGAGGAGGAGCACTTAACCCTTTCAGACTCATATGACGCAGAGGTTGCCAGATTAGCAATAAGAAAAGAGTTCTCTCACTCTTATAATTAGGCTACCTCTCCAAAATTAGTTTTCTGCCCACAGCTAACTCAAAGACAACTGCAGAGGTTGAAGTAACTAAACTAAAAGTTTCTAAATACCCCTGATGGTAACAAAGTCTTTAAAGTAAAAATCGCGCCATATGTCGGAGAGGGTTAATGAGAGGGGCCCCCTCCTCCTTATCCCTCGTGTTTAGCCCCGTTAGTTTTCAAATTTTAAGACGTTCGTCCCATTAGTTTGCTATTATTCGTGTTGCTTTGAGCGCACTTTCCATTGTGTGTGTATGTCTGTGAGTGTGTGTGTGTGTGTGATTTTTGGATAGTTTTACTCAGGGTCTAGAATAGTCCCTTAACCCTGGTTGTGCTGATGTGGCCTGGAATGTACTCGAATATTAACTATTACTTTTTATTCTGACCATCGATAGGCAATATTTATTAACTGGGAACGGACCTCGGGTAGTTAGCACCATGACGTCTTTGATTCTGGCTAAAACTAGATGATTGTATGCACAGCTTAAGGGGAGGTTTTTAGTGCGTTTCCTAGACTTCCATCAAGCTTGAAATTACACCCCCTTTACCTCCGGCCGAAGGCCGGTTCCTCTTAAATTACAGGCTCGCTATCGCTCGCCAGGAAAAAATCGACACCTAAATGGCACGAAAGATCTTAAAAGTGACATAAATGGGGCGAAAGTTCTTAAAATCGTCAAACTAATGGGGCGAACGTCTTAAAATCTCAAAATCAATGGGGCTAAACATGAGGGAGAAAGGGATCCAGAAAAAAATCCCTCAAGTGGAGATCTCCCCTTAAGAAGGACCTATGTTAATTGAGATCGTATTTACCCATTTGAGTCGTATAGGTAGATTACAAACTAAAGAAAATCGTCTAATGGTAACCAGACTATGATGCAAATTACGTCATGGTGGTGAAGGGTTAAGGGGAGATTTCCACTTGAGGGATTTTTTTCCTGACTCCTTTCTCCCTCATGTTTAGCCTCATTCGTTTTCTAATTTTAAGACGTTTGCCCCATTATTTTGACGATTTTAAGAACTTTCAACCCATTTCTGTCAATTTTAAGACCTTTCGTGCCATTTAGGTGTCGATTTTATCCTGGCGAGCGATAGCGAGCCTTTAATTTAAGAGGAACCGGCTTTCAGCCGGGACATTTTTCTACCGAAAAATTTACAAATTTACCTTGAAAGGGGCTCAAGGGGGTGTAATCTTAAGCTTGAAGGATATCTAGGGACCAAACTAAAAAACCTCCCCTTAAGAGGATAAAATCTGGGTCGTATCAAATATATCGTATTGTAAATAGCTGAGTAATCAATACGCCATGAATAAAATAGCTGAGTAATCAACAAGCCATGACAATTTACCACCAACTGGGGGGGGGGGGGGGGTGAAACAGACTATAACTTAACCCCTTTTGTACTGGTGACGTCGTTTTCTTTTGATTTGAGTTACATTACGATGATTTTCTGAAGCTTCCAAATAATATACGGTACTGTGCTGTATAGTAGCTAAAAGGATTGAGATAGTCGGTAGCTTAGTCTTTTAAGGGGAGATTTTGTTCTGAACCTCTTTCTCCTTCATGTTTAGCCCCATTGCTTGTGAGATTTAAAGACGCTTGCCCCATTAGTTTGGCGATTTTAAGAACCCTCGCCCCATTTCTGTCAATTTTAAGACCATTCGTGCCATTTAGGTGTCGATTTTTTCCTGGCGAGCGATCGCGAGCCTGTAATTTAAGGGGAAGCGGCCTTCAGCCGGGACATTTTTCTACCGAAAAATGTACAAATTTATCTTGACAGGGGGTCAAGGGGGAGTAATTTTAAGCTTGATGGAAGTCTAGGGAATCAACTAAAAACCTCCCCTTAATGGGTTGACGTGAAATCGTCTAATGGTTTCCAGAATATAATGAAAAGGACGTCACCGGTACAAGTTAAAACCCTAATTCTTCATATTATAATGATGCCATATGGTGATGTCTGGCAAGAAGGCAATTCAAACGGCCAGCCACTCTGATGCAAGGTAAACAATCTATGACGTCACGCGGGCCAACGGAAACGCTCTGCACACCACTCAAGCTTAAGGGGAGATCTCCACGTGAGGGATTTTTTTCTTGACCCCTTTCTCTCTCATGTTTAGCCCCATTGCTTTTGATATTATAAAACGTTTGCCCCATTAGTTTAGCGATTTTAAGAACTTTCACCCCATATTAAGACCTTTCGTGCAATTCAGGTGTCGATTTTATCCTGGCAAGCGATAGCGAGCCTGTAATTTAAGAGGAACCGGCCTTCGGCCGGGAAATTTTTCTACCGAAAAATGTACAAATTTATCTTGAAAGGGACTCAATGGGGTGTAATTTTAAGCTTGATGGAGGTCTAGGGAACAAACTAAATACCTCCCCTTAAGGGGGGAGGGTCGTATTTATTTGTTTATTTATTTATCTTTTTACTATTTCTGTAGTTTCCTCCCTAGACCTCCCATCAAATTTAAAACAACAGCCCAATACCCTCCAAGATAAATGTGTAAATTTTTCGATAGATTTTTGGTCATTTTTTTTTTTTTTTTTTTTTTTCCTATATTACAGGCTCGCTTTCGCTCGCAAGGAAAACAATCGACACCTAAATTGCATGAAAGGTCTTAATATTGACAAAGAAAGGGGATGAAAGGTATCAAATCGTCAAACTAATGGGCCGAACGTCTTAAAATTCGAAAAATGGTGGGGTTAAACATGAGGGAGAAGAAGGGCCAGAAAAATTGACGATCTCCCCTTAAGATGATTATATTTCATACTAGCTTCTTAAGGGGAGATCTCCATTTGAGGGATTTTTTTCTTGACCCCTTTCTCCCGCATGTTTAGCCCCATTGCTTTTGATATTATAAAACGTTTGCCCCATTACTTTAGCGATTTTAAGAACTTTCACCCCATATTAAGACCATTCGTGCCATTCAGGTGTCGATTTTATCCTGGCGAGCGATAGCGAGCCTGTAATTTAAGAGGAACCGGCCTTCGGCCGGGACATTTTTCTACCGAAAAATGTATAAATTTATCTTGAAAGGGACTCAAGGGGGTGTAATTTAAAACTTGATGGAGGTCTAGGGAACAAAGTAAATACCTCCCCTTAACTCCTTGTGTATCAGCGATGCATGCATTGTTTATTTAATTCTGATTATATTTAGACGAGTTTGTGAAGTTCAAGAAGGATCTTTGTTCCTTTTTACTCGCCAGGAAAACTCGCTAGGACAAAAATCGACACATAAATGGCTTGAAAGGTCTTAATATTGACAACAAAATTGGGTGAAAGGTCTAAAAATCGCCAAAGTAATGTGGCGAACGTCTTTAATATATCAAACACTAATGGGGCTAAACATATGGGAGAAGGGAATCCAAAAAAGCAACTACCTCCCCCCTTAAGTAGGTAGAGACGGGTAGGTGGTTGAGGTACGTAAGTAGGAGGTAAGTAAAGTAGGTAGGGTGAAGTAGGTAGATAAGTTTATAAGTAGAGAGTAGATAATATAATATATAATATATAGAGTATATAAGTAAGGTAGATAATTAAAGAGATAGTAGTTACGTAGATATTTGAGGTACCGGTAGGTAGTAAGGTAAATAGATAGGAAGTTAAGTAGATGTTTGGGGTAGGTAGTACAGTCAGTATATAGGTAGTTAAATTAGATAGTTGTAGTAGATAGTTGTGGTAGGTAATACAGTAAGTAGTTAAGTGGATAGTTGTGGTAGGTAGGTAGTTAAGTGGATAGTTGTGGTAGGTAATACAGTAAGTAGTTAAGTGGATAGTTGTGGTAGGTAGGTAGTTAAGTGGATAGTTGTGGTAGGTAATACAGTAAGTAGTTAAGTGGATAGTTGTGGTAGGTAATACAGTAAGTAGTTAAGTGGATAGTTGTGGTAGGTAGGTAGTTAAGTGGATAGTTGTGGTAGGTAATACAGTAAGTAGTTAAGTGGATAGTTGTGGTAGGTAGGTAGTTAAGTGGATAGTTGTGGTAGGTAATACAGTAAGTAGTTAAGTGGATAGTTGTGGTAGGTAGGTAGTTAAGTGGATAGTTGTGTGGTTCGGTACAGTAGTTAGTGGATAGTTGTGGTAGGTCGGTAGTTAAGTGGATAGTTGTGGTAGGTCATAACAGTAGTATTAAGTGGATAGTTGTGGTAGGTAGGTAG
>JAVRFV010000348.1:12500-68459 GCA_032716605.1 Paralithodes platypus
TTGGTTGTATCCATTCGGCCCCATTTAGCCTACTGTTTTAAGACATTTATCCCCATCCAGGTGTCGTTATTTTCCTGGCGAATATGTATAATAATAATACTAATAATAATAATAATAATAATAATAAATAAATTAAATATTCAATACATAAAACTCTAAAATAATATCCCCCCACCTCCCATAAGTTGTCCGGGAGTTGGTTTGAGCGGACCATGGTGACACTTTCGTAAATGTATGATCCTCTGTTGGTAAGTTTGAGGCAGATAGTCGTAAATGTCGGCTTGTGTCCTCCTGTATAATGATAACCCCACTGGATATCTAGGTGGGAGTGTGGGTGGGAATGTATTTATGAGGGGGTGGATAGGTGTGGGTGGATTGGAGGGTGAGTGTATTTATGTGGGTGTGAATTGGTGTGTGGGGGAATATGTGGAGATGGATATGTGTGCGGGTGTGGATTCATGTGGGGGGGTCGGATGGGGGAATATGTGGAGATGGAGAGGTGTGGGGGTTGGATGGGGAGTATGTGGGGTGGATAGGTTTGGGGGTGTGGATTCATGTGTGGGGGTTGGATGGATAAAACCTATAGGTTCTATAGGTAGGTAGGTATAGGTAGGTGTGGGTGGATTGATGTGTTAGTGGTTGGATGAGTGGATGAGTATATTATGTTGGGGTGGATAGGTGTAGAGGTGTGAATTGATGTGTGGGGGTGGGTGAATGTGTTGATAGGTGTGGATTAATATGTGGGTGAGTAGTTATGTGGTGGTGGATAGGTCTACCTTGTATTGTTTCGGCCATCTCTCAATGTCCTCGGCGAGATCTGCTCCCCACGATTCAGTTTACTGCCGGTATGGGAAGGTAGTGCATAGGTAGATGTATAGGTGCATGAATAGGTGGAGTGGATGTAAGAGAGAGAGAGAGATAGTGTGTGAGTGAGTGAGAGAAAGCGAAAGCGGGAGAGAGTGGATAAGTGGAATTTCCGCTTATCGAAATTCATTTATCCCCAGAACTTAAACTCGCTGGAATTCACTTCCTAGAAGTTGCTTCCCACAAATTTACGACCTACAACAGTTTAAGTCCAAATGTTACATACATTTTATAAATTGAGGATGCCTTTAGGCACATGAACCTTTTTCGTTTTTATCTTTCCTTCCTCTATTTATTGTCTCTAAATAAAACAAAAACAAAAAATGCTTGTGATCTAAAAGTAGAAAATGTGTATCATCTCCATATTTATCTTAATCAATAAATATCTGCTGGTGAAATGGTTAAAACAATGTAGGTCATGTTTTCAGATTCAGGCCTTCGTCCCATTAGATTAATTGGAGGATAAGGCCACTATATAAATATAACCTTACCTTTTGATACCTTTTGATGTGTTCGCCACTCTTCTAACGGCACCGAGGAGCGCGACGCCCCTCGTTATGGGTGGTGATTTGGTGCAGCACACTGTTTGAAGCGACAGCTCGCTCCCTTGCGAAGATGGGCTCGTCTGGCACTTTTTGCAGTTCGACATCGAGGGCTCTCTTGAAGTTGTCTAACGAGACGTCCCTCATGTCTCTTACTCGCCGTGGGAGTTTGTTGAAGAGACGTGGGCCTCTGTGTGATAACCAGCCCTTTCGCAGAGAGCCCATAGCACCCCTGTTATTCATCCGGGGGATATCGCATTCCCAGCCTCTCCTATCACTGAATTTCGTGACTATCGGAGTATGTAGGTTTGGTACTAAACCCTCTGCGATTTTCCACGTGTATATTATTAGGTAACGTTCTCTTCTACGTTCCAGTGAGTACAGATTCAGTGCTCTTAAACGCTCCCAATAGTGTAGCTGTTTTACCGAACTTATATGCGAAGTGAAATTTGTTTGTACACTCTAAGTCATTTATTTCACATGCTTTGTATGGGGATGTTAATACGCTACAGTATTCAAGCCGCGGTAGCACTAGAGATTTGAAGAGCGTTATCATAGGTAATTCACCGCGTGTTTTAAATGTACGCAGAATCCAACCCGTTAGACGTTTCGCAGCCGCAACTTTGACCTGGTTATGTACTTTGAAACCCATATTTTCAGACATTAATACCCCAAGGTCTTTCACACTGTCTTTCCGTTCTACAGTATTATGTGGTTAGATTCTGTTAAGTAATTTGTAATTTCTTTAACACCATTATTATCTCCGTACCTTATTAGTTGGAATGTGTCTTCATTGAATTGCATGTTGTTTTCCTTGGTCCACTGGAACACTACATTGATGTCTTCCTGCAGTCGGTCCGTGTCACAAACACACACACTCAAACACACACGTTCATCCACTAAATTGTAAAATGTGTATTTTCAGCTCATGAGGCTGCCATTCTTTAATAAACCGTTTATTATTATTATTATTATTACCACACACACACACACACACACACACACACACACACACACACACACACACACACACACACACACACACACACACACACAGACAGTGTGTGTGTGGATTTACCTTACAAATAGGTAAATACACACACACACACACACACACACACACACACACACACACACACACACACACACATACACACATACATACTAACTTCCTAATCCTGCCACGGACATTAGTTCCAGGGCAGTATTTCCCTTTCCAATGTTCCCTTACCCAATCTAAACCACTGTTTGGACACTTGATCCTCAGTGTTTTGGAGGACAAGCAACCTAGAAGGGTCACTAGATCTGTTGTTGCTTGATTTCCTTTGTACTCCTTTGTACACATACACACACACACACACAGCCACCCATTTAACATAACATAGACGTGGTTAATATTTTCTGTAGTAATTCCAACACACTACCAATAGGTCTGCGTGTAGTTTCT
The DNA here is from genome assembly GCA_032716605.1 of Paralithodes platypus. NCBI lineage: Eukaryota > Metazoa > Arthropoda > Malacostraca > Decapoda > Lithodidae > Paralithodes > Paralithodes platypus. The sequence continues at coordinate 15,354 of JAVRFV010000348.1, forward strand.
ATAAGTTAAGGTGGTGTAGACATTAATATAAGGAGTGTAGGACGAACATCTGTGTGCAGCTGTACAGTACATCTGGCGCCGCACACCTGGCCTCACTCTTTAGTATAATATATTACGACACTGGGGGGAGAGAGAGAGAGAGAGAGAGAGAGAGAGAGAGAGAGAGAGCGAGAGCGAGAGAGAGAGCGAGCTACATAGAGCTACATAGATACACAGACCACACAGACCTCAAGGTCCTTACTAGGCAGTCTGGCCTTACAAACTATATATATATATATATATATACACCGGTACACACACACACACACACATATACACATACATACACACACACACATACATACATATATATACATACTGTACAGTGCACACACATACATATATATACATACAGTATATATATACATATTGTACAGTGCACACACATACATATATATTACATATACATTTTTTTTTTTTTTTGTTTTTTTTTTTTTTTTTTTTTTTTTTCATATCACCCCAGCCCTCTGCAGATAGAGGTCAAGCCTTCCCTTGAAAGCGTTTATTGTGTCGCTCTCCACCACTCTCGCTGGTAGTTTATTCCACTCTGTTGCCACACTGTAGGTGAAGAAACTCTTTGTGACATCTAGGTTTACCTTTTTGGTTTTTAATTTCATTCCATTTCCGCGAGTTTGATTAGTATTGTTTAATGTGAATAGTGCATTTACATCGACTTTGTCGAAACCTTTTAGTATCTTAAAACACTCAATAAGCTGACCCCTCAACCTCCTCTTTTTTAATGAGAACAGGTTCAATCGTTTAAGTTTTTCTTCATATAGTTTATTTCTTAATGAGGGTATCATCTTCGTCGCTCTACGCTGTACTGACTCGAGTCTTACAATGTCCTTGATAAGATAAGGTGACCAGAACTGCAAACCATATTCAAGGTGGGGCCTCACCATACTTTTGAACAGTGGCACTATTACGTTTTCATGTTTATATGTACATTTTCGTTTAATAAAGCCCAATGCTATGTTTGCCTTATTTGCAGCTGCTATACATTGGTCGGAAGTTTTTAGGTTTTCAGATATTAGTACCCCTAGGTCTTTTACTACCGTTGCGGTTTTTATTTGTTTGCCATTCATTTCGTATTTGTATTTCATATTTCTGCTACCAACCTGCAGCACCTGACATTTATCGACATTGAAGGGCATCTGCCATTTTTTCGACCACTCTGATATCTTGTTTAAATCAGATTGCAATGCATTTCTATCATCTTCGTTCAGGACTGTATTTCCTATTTTTGTATCGTCGGCGAATTTGGAAATGGTGTTGTTTACCCCTACATCAATATCGTTAATGTAAATGAGAAACAGGACCGGTCCAAGGACTGAACCCTGTGGAACTCACTAGTGACAGACTCCCACTCCGATTCCACTCCATTTATCACCACTCTCGCTCTTCTGTCTGTAAGCCAATTTTTTATCCAAGAATGAATTTCACCTTTGATACCTATCCTCTCCAGTTTAGCCAATAGTTTTCGGTGAGGCACCTTGTCGAAAGCTTTTTGAAAGTCCAAGAAGATCATATCTAGTGATTTCGTCATGTCGTTATATGTGAATAGTTTGTTATAAAATTCAATCAAATTTATTAGGCATGACTTATTTGATCTAAAGCCGTGTTGACTATTTTTGATTAGGTTGTTTGATTCGAGGTAATCTACTATCTTATCTCTAAGGATTTTTTCCATGATTTTTCCTACAATTGAAGTTAGACTAATTGGTCTGTAATTACTCGCTTTGGCCTTGCTACCCTTCTTGTATATCGGCGTAATGTTCGCATCTTTCCAATCACTCGGTACAATCCCCTGTAGTAATGATAAGTTAAATAGTTGTGGCAGGGGTTTTGCTATTTCGTCCTTAACATTCTTAATTATTTTCGGGTGGAGCATGTCGGGTCCCGGGGTCTTATTTACATTTAAATTACTCAATTTGCTTTGTACTTCGCTAACACTGATGGTGAAATCTCCTATCACATGAGTTGAGGTGTTATTTTCAGAGAGAGAGAGAGAGAGAGAGAGAGAGAGAGAGAGAGAGAGAGAGAGAGAGAGAGAGAGAGAGAGAGAGAGAGAGAGAGAGAGAGAGAGAGAGAGAGAGAGAGAGAGAGAGAGAGTTGAAGTTGAAGTTGAAGTTGAGCAATACTTGTACTCGTAGCGTTTGTGGGTGTATGCAATTAAGCCTGTCATGTAGTCTGTTGTTGTTGTTGTTGTTCCCCAGACTGTATGGCCGAGCAATCCTGAGTCCGGTTGACCGAAGCCACTCCAGATGCTCGAGCCCCCAATGGTGAGATGATATGTCTTTGAAAAGGCAGCGGGGGAGGAGATCATTAGCCCACAGGCTCGCACCCGGCCCCGGGCCAATGTCCCCACCGTCCGTAGCCCCCCTTACAGTGCCACCCAAGCGGCAGATCTTGCCAGCACCTAGATAGGAAAAGAAGTACAGGAAAAGAGACAGGCAGAAAATATGGTATGTTGTGTAGGTTAAGGGGAGGTTTTTAGTTTGTTCCCTAGACCTCCATCACGCTTAAAATTACACCCCCTCGAGTCCCTTTCAAGATAAATTTGTACATTTTTCGGTAGAAAAATGGCCCGGCCAAAGGCCGGTTCCTCTTAAATTACAGGCTCGCTATCGCTCGCCAGGATAAAATCGACACCTGAATGGCACGAAAGGTCTTAATATGGGGTGAAAGTTCTTAAAATCGCTAAACTAATGGGGCAAACGTTTTATAATATAAAAAGCAATGGGGCTAAACATGAGGGAGAGAGGGGTCAATAAAAAAATCCCTCAAGTGGAGACCTCCCCTTAACCTTTTGAAGATTATGACGCACTTTGACCATAAGCTATTATTAGACGACTGTATACAGTTTAGGAAGGATCTGTGGGAATTATGACTTCCATATCTATCTATCTATCTATCTATATGCTCAGGCCCAATCCCCATTATGGGGGTAGCCGACTCAAGACAGAGCAAGAACAGGGAAAAACACAAACACAACATAAAACAACGAATAAACACAGATAAAAAACACAAATTCACACACATCTAGGTCCATATACCATACTTCCATATACCTTTCCTAATCTGAATAAAATCCTCTAACAATTGCCAGAAAACAGAAAAGAAATGTCATCGGATTTTGAAAGGGTTACTATCCACTACCATCATCACCATATTGTGTTATCATCATTTATCTTTTATCATCACCATTATCGAACTTAACTATCGAATTTAACCGTTTCTGTGCCAGCTACGTCTGTTATATTTTATTCTAGCTATATTTAGACGATTTTATGCAGCTTGTGAAGTTTCTGTGGTACCGGTAGTTAAAAGGGTTGATTAAAATGGTTCGAAGCCTTATAATTGATAGAGATCCTTCCTAAAGTGAATATAATCGATTATTAGTAGCCATAATAAAATACAAAAGGATGTCGAGGGTACAGAAGGGGTTAACTATCTAATTCAACTTCCCCCCACCCTTCCCATTCACCACCACCACCACACCACACCACACCACCCAACCACCGCTACCACCATGACAATAACCACACCACCATCACACCGTTATCTCACCATCCCTGTCTGTTCTTTACTGTTAACCATTCGTCAACTCTCACAAGGATTCTGTCTACTACTGTTCCTTGTCTGACATGGCCCTACACTACTTCAACTACTACAATCCCCACCATCACTTACTATCACGTCCACTAATACTATCAGCACTGTATTCACCACCACACTACCACCATCACGCCACAACAATCACAATCACCACCACACCACTACCACAACAACCACCACCACTACCACCACATTACAACAACCACCACCACTACCACCATGACAATAACCACACCACCACCATTCATCAACTCCCACAAGGTTTCTGTCTGCTACTGTTCCTTGTCTAACGTAGGACCCTACACTATTTCACTACTTTTTCATTCTTCTTCTTTAGGAGAGGTTTTTAGTTTGTTCCATAGATCTCCATCAAGCTTAAGATTAAATGTGTACATTTGTTGGTAGAAAAATGTTCCGGCTGAAAGCCGGTTCCTCTTTTTATTATATTTATTTATATACATATTTAGTTTTTAGTTTCCTCGCTGAAGGCCGATCCCTTTTAAAATTACAGGCTTGTTATCGCTCGGCAGGAAGAAATACACCTAAATGGCACGAAAGGCCTTAAAATTGATAACAAAATGGGGTGAAAAGTGTTCAAATCGCCAAACAAAAGAGCCGAACGTCTAAAAATCTGAAAACTAATGGGACGAACATGAGTAAGAAAGGTGACCAGAAAACCGACCCATCTCCAACCACGCTACAATTGTCAGAGTATCACGTATACCACTATTTGCACCCGACAGTACAGTAGGAGTAGTACCATCAATGCCAATCAGTACGGTACCAACAGTAAAACTCCAACATTCGTCTAAAATGGACAAATATACTGCGTGCGCGCGCATACACACACTCACTTCCAATCCTCACTCATCCCCCCTTTAACCTCACTCCTTTTCTCATAGATTACGTAATACTCTCAACTCTCTCATACATTACGATCCACACCCCCCCCTCACCCCCCCGCAGCTCGACTCACACTCTGCAGTTCTCACTGTCATTTTACCATCAGCTTGGGGGGGGGGGGGACAGATTTAAGTGATGCTATTCTTGATGGTGTTGACAGGGGATGGTGGTGGTGGTGGTGGTGGTGATATATATGTCATCACTAACACCATAACCCAAGTAGCGGCAGTGGTGATGTACTAATGATAAGTCTCACATAAACCTTTCATTATAACTACAGTGAACACAATTATGGTCCTTACCTTTTGATACCTTTTGATGTGTTCGCCACTCTTCTAGCGGCACCAAGGAGCGCGACGCCCCTCTTGCGAGTTTCAGGCTATAAGGAAGTTGGAGCCGTGAACATCGATATTAAACAGAAATGCAATAATAATGTAGGTTTCTGATGGCTAAAGGGTATGTTTTTTAAAAAGACCTCCGTCTACGTATTGTGAAAAACCTGTTATCCTCCGGCAAATTGTGGGGTTGAGTGAGTGAAGGGGGGGACAGTGAATGAAGGAGGATGCATGTTTTTCATAATACGTGTTGCTAGCCCCAAACGCGCGAGCAACTGTGGCTTTCAACCATCCGACACATCCCCTTGTTGAATTGTTGAATATGTTGAATTGGGTTTTATGTATTTATAAATGTACTACGACCGCATTTTAGCTGTAAATCCTGTTAAATATCGATGTCTACAGCTCCAACTTCCTTATAGAACGAAACTCGCAAGTGGGCAATTATGGGGCTCCTACAGTATCAAGCTATCTATCTATCTATCTATCTATCTATCTATCTATCTATCTATCTCTTTACTCAGCAAATGTGGGTAATGTGCCTGAGTTAAGGGGAGATTTCCACTTGAGGGATTTTTTTCTTGACCCCTTTCTCCCTCATGTCTAGCCCCATTGCTTTTGAGATTTAAAGACGTTTGCCCCATTAGTTTGGTGATTTTTAAGAATTTCCGCCCCATTCTGTCAATTTTAAGACCTTTCGTGCCATTTAGGTGTCGAATTTTATCCTGGCGAGCGATAGCGAGCTTGTAATTTAAGAGTAATCGGCCTTCGGCCGGGACATTTTTCTACCGAAAAATGTACAAATTTATCTTGAAAGGGGGTCAAGGGTGTGAAATTTTAATATTGCTGGAGGAGTAGGAACCAAACTAGAAACCTCCCCTTAATATGTACATAGATAGACAGTCTCAAGCAAAATCAAATACGACCTTAGAGTTTTCTTTCATGTTCCTAAAGCACTTAAGGGGGGGTCACCTGTTTTTGTTCTGTCCTTTTCTATCTTTCTCTGGCTTGTATCCAGTTGGCCCCATTCAGCCTACTGTTTAAAGATGTTTATCCCCATCCAGGTGTCAATTTTTTACTGGTGAGCGGTAGCGAACCAGCATATTTTTTATTTTTGTTTGACAGCAGGCTAAATTTGTACATTTTTCGATAGAAAAATGTCTCCGGCGAAGCCGGATTTCTTCATATAATGCTGGCTCGCTATCGCTCGCCAGGAAGAAATCGACACCTTGATGGGGATAAACGTCTTAAAATAGTTGGCTTAATGGGGCCGAATGGATACAAGCCAGAGAAAGAGAGAAAAGCTAAGCGAATATTCTACCAGGTAGTCTCATTCTTTAAGGGGAGATTTCCACTTGAGGGATTTTTTTCTTGACCCCTTTCTCCCTCATGTTTAGCCCCATTGCTTCTGAAATTTTAAGACGTTCGCCCCATTAGTTTGGCGATTTTAAGAACTTTCACCCCATATGTCACTTTTAAGACCTTTCGTCCCATTTAGGTATCAATATTTTCCTGGCGAGCGATAGCGAGCCTGTAATTTAAGAGGAACTGGCCTTCGGCCGGGACATTTTTCTACCGAAAAATTTACAAACTTATCTTGAAAGGGGGTCATGGGGGTGTAATTTCAAGCTTGATGGAACTCTAGCAAACACTAAAAACCTCCCCTTAAAACAAAAATAGACATTACCGTATACTGAGTAGCCTCTTCATAAAAGTTGAAGTAAGTACGGTAAGTAGAGGATTCAGTATGTCTAAACTAGCAATGTACCGATACCGTATATCATGCAAACAAGAATATTAGCTATACCGGTATACTAAATGAGTGCGGGTGGTATTTATTCGTGAGTGTGTGTGTGTGAGGCATGGTTGAGGCAACGTACTGCGTGACCTCTCTGTTGCACCCCCCCCCCCCCCCCCCCTCCTCCTCCTCCTCCTCCTCCTCCTCCTCCTCCTCCTCCTCCTCCTCCTCCTCCTCCTCCTCCTCCTCCTCCTGCCTCCTCCTCCTCCTCCTCCTCCTCCTCCTCCTCCTCCTCCTCCTCCTCCTCCTCCTCCTCCTCCTAACTCCCATTAGGTCTACCACATACTCTATTTTATATGCCTTCATACTAACCAATATCTCTCTTTTTTTACAGTCTCATGTAATCATAAAATTCAAACACATATTTCTATAGTTTTACAGGCTCTCGACATAGTATCTGATTACTAACATATCTCACATATATTTTTCATTTATTTTCACAGGGCTTTTGAAACTGTATCTTAAATTAATACTATATCATCTTAGCAGCCAAAATGCCTTCGAACTTGAAACGTTGCGAGCAGTGTACAGGTCGATTCGCTGGACAATACTTCAGTGACTACTTCTCCAACCCGGAATGCAGGCTGTGCGAAAACCGCCGACATCTGTTAGAAGGTCTGAACGAAGTAAAAACCAACTATGTCAAACTCCAGAAGGAATTCTACTCTTTGCAGGAATTTGTTTCCCTCAATGTAGCAGCAACACCAGAAACCCAGCAGGATGTAGGACTATACCAGTGCAGGTGTCTAGCCAAGACAACGCAAATGCCCTCCCTTCTCCCCCTAGATCTCCTTCCCCACCCAGAATTGACCAGCCGCTAACACCCCCACCAGCCAGCCCACCCGCCCCCCACAACAGCCCTCCATCCCCTCAAAATTCCAGAGTCTCTCCCACCAGCTTTACTCCCGTAAGAAATGGGGCGAGGCAATCAAAAAGGAGGTCACATCTGCCGGTCACCACATTTAATAAATACCAGATTCTGACAGAAACAGGAGACGAAACTGAGGAGACCAGGCTCATTGGAGACTCCATCTTACGAGGACAACTTGAAGAGTTCTGTGGAAGAGTCCCAAACCACAGAAAGCGTTTTTTGCATACCGGGTGCAGGTTTGGACGACATCACAGCAGCCTTCGACGATGTCACCATCAACGCTGACGAGAACACCCTGTTCGTGATTCACGCAGGGTCGAACGATGTAATGCGCACCAGATCAGAGGAACTAATGGAAAAATACCGTAAGGCAATCCAGCGTTACAAGAGTAAGTCATGTAACATAATCATTTCAGGCATTCTTCCCAAGATCGATGCAGAGACCGGTTTCTACGATAAGGCGTTCAGTACTAATAACAGACTTAAATCCCTCTGCTCACAGGAAGATGTCGAATATCTCAATCTCTGGGACCATTTCTACAATCAACACATTCTCTTTCAGGATGATGGCTGCCATTTGAATTCAGTCGGAGGAGCACGCCTAGGCAGACTCCTACATGATGCAGTCTGCACTTTCAGATCAAAAAACGACAACCGAGCAGGGGCAGTAGCAGCGACATAAACTACCCCATATCAAATGTAAACTCTATCCAAAATAATATCACGGCCTGCTACGTTAATGCACGCAGCTTACGCAATAAATTCGAAGACCTGGAAGCACTTGCATGTATGGAGGAATGTGATATAATCGGTGTTTCAGAATCTTGGATCAACACGGAAAAGCGTGATTTTTTGGCGGAATACGCATTACCAGGTTATACTCCCTTCAGCTGTGAAAGATCCCAAAGAATGGGAGGTGGGGTTCTGCTATATGTTAAAAGTAATCTTCACCCAATCGAGGTAACCAAACCTGCCATAAATAATATTGATACTAGTTACGTTCAAATAAATAATCAAGCAAGCAAGATAATAATTGGCCTAATTTATCGACCTCCTGCACAATCACCCGATACTGACGAGAAACTCTATGATCAAATAGCCGAAATAAGTTGTCAGGAAGAAGCAGTAATATTTGGCGATTTCAATCTGCCTGTCACAACATGGGGCGAACCACTAAATGCTCACGCGGGACATGATCTATATGCTAATCTTCAGGAAAGTGCCCTTTATCAACACGTAGAACACCCAACGAGGGGAAATAACATTCTGGATATTATTCTAACGACAAATGAAAGACTGGTAAATAGCGTTAAAATCGGACCGGAATTTAGCTCTAGTGACCATAGGAATAGTGTCCTTTAACATTAAAGTAAATAATGACAAAGAAAAACGTGAGCACGGAAAAAGTACCAGATTATCGAAGGGCCGACTTTAACAAACTTAGAAGGCATCTTGCCAATACTGACTGGAGTGAAATGACCGAAACTCATGATGTAAATCGATTATGGAACATATTATCTAATAACCTAAACAAAGCAATAAATACAAGCATCCCTCTACGAAACCGGCGCCCAGCAGGCAAATATAAGCCAAAATGGTGGAATAATGAAATAAAAAACATCCTCTTAGTAAAAAAGCAGGCATACCAAAAATATAAGGCAACTTAAATACTAAAATAATAGCGATAAATTAGAACACGATAGACTGCGTCGAACAACCAAAAATCTCATCAAAGAAAGTAAGAAGAATCTGGAACTTCATATTGCCAGCTCCAGCAAGTCCAATCCGAAAGAATTTTACAGCTATATAAGAAACAGAAAAACGGTAACTTCAACAATAGGCCCACTTGTTGCGGAAAATGGAGATCATACAGATAACAAAGTACAAATGTCGAATATCCTAAATAACTATTTTGCATCAGTTTTCACGTCGGAAGATACTACCGGTAACCGACCTACCCCTACGAATCAATCAAATGGCACTGAGCTCGAAAACTTTACGATTTATGAAGACGATATCCTGTTCGCAATCAACAATTTGAAAGTTAATAAAACCCCAGGCCCTGATAAAATATCCCCAAGGATCCTAAAAGAAGCAAAACACGAATTATTAAACCCACTCGCAAATCTGTTCAACAAATCATTGAATGTTGGGATAGTTCCAAACGAATGTAAAAAATATATACCCATATACAAAAAAGGAAATAAGTCCTCTCCCGGCAATTATCGACCAATTAGCTTAACATCGGTAACGGGCAAATTAATGGAAACCATTATAAGGGACAAAATAGTAAAACATTTGGAAGAAAATAATTTAATAAAAGATTCTCAGCACGGTTTTAGAAATAAACGTTCATGCTTAACAAACTTACTCGACTTCTTCAATGATGTTTACAAATCATATGATAAGGATAGAGCAGTTGATATAATATATCTCGATTTTCAGAAAGCTTTCGTAACCGTTCCCCACAAAAGACAAGTTGGCAAAATAAAAGCTCATGGCATAACAGGAAAAAACTCTGAAATGGCTCGAAAATTGGCTCTCAGACCGTAAACAACGAGTTGTAATAAATGGTGAAGAATCGGATTGGTGCAAAGTAAATAGTGGCGTTCCCCAGGGTTCGGTATTAGGCCCTATTCTTTTTATAATTTACATAAACGACTTAGACGAAGGAATAGAATGCAAAATTTTCGAAATTTGCTGACGATACAAAAATTACTAATAAAGTAACCTCAACAGTACATTGGCAAAAACTACAAGGTGACCTAGACACTTTAGAAAACTGGGCAGAAAAATGGCAAATGAAATTCAACATAGAAAAATGCAAAGTATTACACATCGGTAGTAACAACGCTAAAAAAGATTACTCAATGAACAACATTCAACTATCAAATACAAATAATGAAAAGGATCTTGGAGTTATAATATCAAGTGACCTGAAGCCGAGTAAACAGTGTACAGAGGTAATAAAACTGCTAATAAATTGGTGGGTTTCATCGGCAGAACATTCAAATTCAAATCAGAAAAAATCATACTTACTCTATTCAACTCATTGGTGCGTCCCCATCTCGAATACTGCGTTGCAATTCTGGTCACCGTACTACCAAAAGGACATAAATAAACTTGAAAGGGTGCAACGCAGAGTCACTAAAATGATACCTAGATTGCGTAATAAACCGTACGAAGAGCGCTTAAAAGAACTAAATTTGTTTAGCTTAACAAAGCGCAGAATGAGAGGTGACCTAATAGAGGTGTTCAAAATCTTCAAGGGATTCAGCAACCTAAATGTAAGCGAATTATTTACGATCAATCAAGCAAACACGAGAAACAATGGTTATAAGATTATAGGCAAGCGTTTTCATTCTCACGAGGCGAAGCATTTCTTCTTCAACCGCGTTGTGAATAATTGGAACAGACTATACCCTCGAACATTGTAAACTGTAATACTGTCGAATTATTTAAGAACCATCTGGATAAACACATGGCAAATAACCCCCGATTAACACAGTTTTCTTTCAGAATAACGCGCAAACAAAATGTCAACGCATACCGCAATGTATATTGATTTTCATACATCTGTTCCCTTTCAGAATTGTAGTAAATAGAGTTAGCTTAGATTACAAATCAACTTCTTTTTTCTCCCTGTCCTGTTCGAATTTCCGTGTCAGTTTTTCAATACTGCATGGTATTTTTCCTATCTGTTTCCATGCCAGCATTAGCTGGAGGGAGTGGTGGGTGGGGAGGAGCCTTCTTCTTTGCTATCCTTTTCTCTACCTCGTAGTCAGTAGATTGGTAGTTTTAGATATCCAAACTGCCCCGTAAGGACCAATAGGTCTGTTGCAGTTTGTTCTCCTTTGTATTCCTTTGTATTCCTCCTCCTCCTCCTCCTCCTCCTCCTCTCCTCTCCTCTCCTCTCCTCCCCTCCTCCTCCTCCTCACTCCTCCCTCCTCCTCCTCTTCCTCCTCTCCTCCTTCCTCCTCCTCCTCCTCGTACGTTTCACCTCCCCTTCATTCGTCTCTTTCCCCCCCCCCCTCCTCCCCCCTGTTCTTATCTGGCACCCTCCCCCCTCCTCCTTTCCAACACCATCTCTATATTTCTCTCTCTCGCTCGCTCTCTATATCTCTCTCTCTCGCTCTCTATATCTCCCTCTCTCTATATATATATCTCCCTCTCTCTCTATATATATCTCCTTCTCTCTCTCTATATATATCTCTCTCTCTCTCTCTATATATATATATATATATATATATATATATATTCATCAATGAACCGCGAACCGAACATTACCGTACGGGTTATGTTACACAGGAGTGTATATTGTAGAGACATGTCAGTTTATTTAGTCTTGTCCTGTTGAGTTCTTGATCCATACTATACTCGGCTTCATCTCAACTGGCGGTAAATTGAAACGTTCCCATCAAGATTTCTCAGTTATTTGGATGTTTTTGTAGTGATATACGGTGGTAATTATATAAACTGGGTCTCAATATGATGGTTTTGTAGTGATATATATACGGTGGTAATTATATAAACTGGGTCTCAATATGATGGTTTTGTAGTGATATACGGTGGTAATTATATAAACGGGTTTGTCTCAATATGATGGTTTTGTAGTGATATACGGTGGTAATTATATAACTCTCAAATGGGTTTTGTAGTGATTACGTGGTAATTATATAAATGGGTCTCAATATGATGGTTTTGTAGTGATATATACGGTGGTAATTATATAAACTGGGTCTCAATATGATGGTTTTGTAGTGATATACGGTGGTAATTATATAAACTGGGTCTCAATATGATGGTTTTGTAGTGATATACGGTGGTAATTATATAAACTGGGTCTCAATATGATGGTTTTGTAGTGATATATATACGGTGGTAATTATATAAACTGGGTCTCAATATGATGGTTTTGTAGTGATATACGGTGGTAATTATATAAACTGGGTCTCAATATGATGGTTTTGTAGTGATATATATACGGTGGTAATTATATAAACTGGGTCTCAATATGATGGTTTTGTAGTGATATCCTGGTAATTATATAAACTGGGTCTCAATATGATGGTTTTGTAGTGATATATATACGGTGGTAATTATATAAACTGGGTCTCAATATGATGGTTTTGTAGTGATATACGGTGGTAATTATATAAACTTGGTCTCAATATCATGTTTTTTTTAAAACTTTGATTCTGGCTAAAATTAGACGAGTGTATGCAGTTTAAGGCGAGGTATTTAGTTTGTTCCCTAGACCTCCATCAACCTTAAAATTACACCCCCTCGAGTCCCTTTCAAGATAAATTTGTACATTTTTCGGTAGAAAAATGTCCCGGCCGAAGGCCGGTTCCTCTTAAATTACAGGCTCGCTATCGCTCGCCAGGATAAAATAGACACCTGAATTGCACGATAGGTCTTAATATGGGGTGAAAGTTCTTAAAATCGCTAAACTAATGGGGCAAACGTTTTATAATATCAAAAGCAATGGGGCTAAACATGAGGGAGAAAGGGGTCAAGAACAAAATCCCTCAAGTGGAGATCTCCCCTTAAGAAGGACCTGTGTTACTCCGAGGGTTTATTGAGATCGGCTGTATACCCCTTTGAATCCTAGAAGTAGATTATAAGCAGAAGAAAATCGTCTAATGGTAACCAGAATAGGATGGAAATTACGTCTTCGTGCTAGAGGGGTTAATAGGGGAGGTAGTTGTTTTGTTCTGGTCCCCTTCTTCCTCATGTTAACCCCATTAGTTTTGGAGTTTTCAGACGTTCGGCCCATTAGTTTGGCGATTTTAAGACCTTTCGCCCCGATTCTTTGACAATATTAAGACTTTGTCATTTAGTTGTCGATTTTATTACCTGGCGAGCGATAGCGAGCTTTCCCCACAGCCCCCCTGTGGTAGTAAAAAGTGAGCATGTGTAAATGTGTGTGTGTGTGTGTGTGTGTGTGTGTGTGTGTGTGTGTGTGTGTGTGTGTGTGTGTGTAAGAGAGAGCCCGTGTCATTACAAGGGACTAAGGTGAAAGGGGGGGGGGGGTGAAGGTTGGGGTCATCCACCCATTCCCCCCCCCCCCCTCCCCACACACACACACACACACACACACACACACACTGTCGGAAGCTGTGGTGGTGAAGTGATGGTGGTGTGACTGATGATGGAGAGAGAGAGAGAGAGAGAGAGAGAGAGAGAGAGAGAGAGAGAGAGAGAGAGAGAGAGAGAGAGAGAGAGAGAGAGAGAGAGAATAAGCGAGGAGAGAGAGAGAGAGAGAGAGAGTGAGAGGAGAGAGTGAGAGAGAGAGGAGAGGGAGAGAGAGAGGAGAGAGAGAGAGAGAGAGAGAGAGAGAGAGAGAGAGAGAGAGAGAGAGAGAGAGAGAGAGAGAGAGAGAGACCACTATATCTCTACACTGCTAGTCTGCTACACTATTAAACCTACGCGAGTAGACTATAGTACAATCGAGGGTATTAAGTGTTGTCATAGATTCCAGTGGTCTTCGCTCAACAAGTGGTATTGGTATCTTTATAGTTACTGGGAAAAGTGCTTATCCCTCAGAGTATTAGTTAGTGTCCGAAACTTTGTGAAATATCTGACAACACTTATTAACCTCGACCGTACATATAGCAACATTAAGAGTAAGAGAAAGGGGAACGAAAGGATATCAAAGTTGAGAGAGTGAGAGTGAGTGTGTGTTTTTTTGGTCACTGGTTGAGAGATAGAGGTTGAGTTGTTCAGTGACAGTAGCACCTTATGACCCAGGCCTACACAGTGGAAGAGGTTGTGGCCTGACGACAACAACAATTACGGTCCGTGACGGGAGAGTGACAAGAGTTGGCGACACTACCACCATAATACAACAACACCCTGGTAGGTTGTATACTACCGGTACTCTACCTTACCTTACCTTACCTTACCTTACCTTACCCTACCCTACCCTACCCTGCCTACCTACCTACTTTACCTTACCTTACCTTACCTTACCTTGGCGACACTACCACCATAATACAACAACACCCTGGTAGGTTGTATACTACCGGTACTCTACCTTACCTTACCTTACCTTACCTTACCCTACCCTACCCTGCCTACCTACCTACCTACTTTACCTTACCTTACCTTACCTTGGCGACACTACCACCATAATACAACAACACCCTGGTAGGTTGTATACTACCGGTACTCTACCTTACCTTACCTTACCCTACCCTACCCTGCCTACCTACTTTACCTACTTTACCTTACCTTACCTTACCTTGGCGACACTACCACCATAATACAACAACACCCTGGTAGGTTGTATACTACCGGTACTCTACCTTACCTTACCTTACCCTGCCTACCTACCTACCTACCTACTTTACCTACTTTACCTTACCTTACCTTACCTTGGCGACACTACCACCATAATACAACAACACCCTGGTAGGTTGTATACTACCGGTACTCTACCTTACCTTACCTTACCCTGCCTACCTACCTACCTACCTACCTACCTACTTTACCTTACCTTACCGACACTACCACCATAATACAACAACACCCTGGTAGGTTGTATACTACCGGTACTCTACCTTACCTTACCTTACCTTACCCTACCTTACCTTACCCTGCCTACCTACCTACCTACCTACTTTACCTTACCTTACCTTACCTTACCTTACCCTGCCTACCTACCTACCTACCTACTTTACCTTACCTTCTACCTTACCTTACCTGCCTACCTACCTACCTACTTTACCTTACCTTACCTTACCTTACCTTGGCGACACTACCACCATAATACAACAACACCCTGGTAGGTTGTATACTACCGGTACTCTACCTTACCTTACCTTACCCTACCCTGCCTACCTACCTACCTACTTTACCTTACCTTACCTTACCTTACCTTACCTTACCTTGGCGACACTACCACCATAATACAACAACACCCTGGTAGGTTGTATACTACCGGTACTCTACCTTACCTACCTTACCTTACTTACCTACCTTACCCTTCCCCTACCTATAACCCTATCCCCTACCTACCTTACCCTTACCCTACCTACCTACCCTACCTTAACCTACCTAACCTTTCCTTTACCTTACTTACCTAACCTTACCTACCCTACCTTACCTTACCCTACCCTACCTACCTTACTTAACCTACCTACCTACCTACCTACCCTACCTTCCCTACCTACCCTACCTACCTAACCTACCCTAACCTAAACCTACTTACTTCCTACCTTACTTATCTACCTACCTACCTACCTTACCCTACCTAACCCTCCCTATACCTACATACCCTACTTACCTTACCCTACCCTACCTTACCTTACCTACCCTAACCCTACCTAACTAACCTCCCTACTTTACCTCTACCTACCTACCTACCTTACCCTTACCTTACCTTACCTACCTACTATACCTACCTAACCTTACCCTACCCTCCTACTTTACCTTACCTTACCTACTTACCTACCTACCTTCTCTACCTTACCTTACCTTACCTTACCTTACCTACTTACCTACCTACCTTCTCTACCTTACCTACCTACTATACCCTACCTTACCTTACCTTACCTTACCTTACCTACCTACTTTACCCTACCTTACCTTATCTACCTATCTACCTTACCTTACCTTACCTACCTACTATACCCTACCTTACCTTACCCTACCCTACCTTACCTTACCTTACCTTACCTAACCTACCTACTTTACCCTACCCTACCTTATCTACCTATCTACCTACCTACCTTACCTTACCTTACCTACCTACTATACCCTACCTTACCTTACCCTACCCTACCTTACCTTACCTTACCTTACCTAACCTTACCTAACCTACCTACTTTACCCTACCTTACCTTATCTACCTATCTACCTACCTACCTACCTACCTTACCTTACCTTACCTTACCTACCTACTATACCCTACCTTACCTTACCCTACCCTACCTTACCTTACCTTACCTTACCTTACCTAACCTTACCTAACCTACCTACTTTACCCTACCTTACCTTATCTACCTATCTACCTACCTACCTTACCTTACCTTACCTTACCTACCTACTATACCCTACCTTACCTTACCCTACCCTACCTTACCTTACCTTACCTAACCTACCTACTTTACCCTACCTTACCTTATCTACCTATCTACCTACCTACCTACCTACCTTACCTTACCTTACCTACCTTACTTACCTTACCTACCTTACCATACCTGCCTACCTTACCTTACCCTACCCTACCTTACCTTACCTAACCTACCTACTTTACCCTACCTTACCTTATCTACCTATCTACCTACCTACCTTACCTTACCTTACCTTACCTACCTACTATACCCTACCTTACCTTACCTTACCTTACCTTACCTACCTACTTTACCCTACCTTACCTTATCTACCTATCTACCTTACCTTACCTTACCTACCTACTATACCCTACCTTACCCTACCCTACCTTACCTTACCTTACCTTACCTAACCTAACCTACCTACTTTACCCTACCTTACCTTATCTACCTATCTACCTACCTACCTACCTACCTTACCTTACCTTACCTACCTACTATACCCTACCTTACCTTACCCTACCCTACCTTACCTTACCTTACCTAACCTACCTACTTTACCCTACCTTACCTTATCTACCTATCTACCTACCTACCTACCTACCTGACCTACCTACCTTACCTACCTACCTACCTACTATACCCTACCTTACCTTACCCTACCCTACCTTACCTTACCTAACCTACCTACTTTACCCTACCTTACCTTATCTACCTATCTACCTACCTACCTTACCTTACCTTACCTTACCTTACCTTACCTACCTACTATACCCTACCCTACCCTACCTTACCTTACCTAACCTACCTACTTTACCCTACCTTACCTTATCTACCTATCTACCTACCTACCTTACCTTACCTTACCTACCTACCTACTATACCCTACCTTACCTTACCCTACCCTACCCTACCTTACCTTACCTACCTACATAACCTACCCTACCTTACCCTATACCTTCTACCTATCTACCTACCTACCTTACCTTACCTTACCTTACCTTACCTTACCTACCTACTATACCCTACCTTACCTTACCTTACCCTACCTAACCTTACAATACCTTACCTTACCATACCCTACCTACCTATCTACCTACCTACCTTACACTATAGTAAGGTGACAACTAACTTAACCCCTTCTGTACCGGCAACGTCTTTTTCATTATCTTCTAGCTGTATTTAGACGATTTTGTGCAGTTTAAGAAGGATCTGTGGTAGTAAAAAGTGTCAAGTGAGATGGTTCGAAGCCTGTTAATTGCTTGAGGACATTTTTTAATCTAAATCGTCTATCTATCTATCTATCTATCTATCTATTTATCTATCTATCTATTTATCTATCTATCTATCTATCTATCTATTGCCAGACGCATTACTCTCCTTAATGGGAGTGGCCATACACAAAATGCCCCCAAGCGAACCTATCCCCTGTAAGAGGGACAACCCATGCCAGTTTACTGAAGGACTTACAGGATTGACCACTCAATTTAAGGTCCGTCCGACTCCGAGGTCTTTTATGTATTTTTTAGCACTATTTTTCTACTGTGGTGTGCGGCTAATCCATCCACTAACCTGCTTCACCCTAAGGTAGCCGTACAGATTTGTATAAGGTTTACTCCCCTAGACAGGTTACCGACCAAGGCTGACGAGTCCCATTCACCCGGATTTGTATAAGGTTATCTCCCCTAGATGGGTTGCCGACCAAGGCTACAGGAATTGTTAAAGGTTGTATATATCTATCAGGACGGGTTAATCCTTTCACTACCGGTGTCGTGCTTTTAACTTTATTTTGGCTACTATTAGACCATTTTATTCAGTTTATCAAGGACCTGCAGCAATTAACAGGCTTCGAACCATCTCACTTTAACCCTTTTTAATACCGCAGATTTTTCTTAAGCTGCACAAAATCATCTAAATGTAGTTATAATTAAGATTAGAAATACGTCGCTGGTACAAAAGGGGTTAACACTATATGATTTAAACTAACATGTCAAATCTGCCCACAACCACCGTATAACCGTAAATATTATTGTAGTCATTAGTTTATTCAGGTGCATTGGGGTTTGTAATTGATGATTAATGTTAAGAACGGGGTGTTACTTAACCCTTTCACGCACATATGACGCAGAAGTTGCCAGATTAGCAATAAGAAATAGTGATCTCACTCTTATAATTACGTCTCCAAAATTAGTTTTCTGCCCACAGCTAACTCAAAAGACAACTGCAGAGGTTGAAGTAACTAAACTAAAGGTTTCTAAATACCCCTGATGGTAACAAAGGTTTTAAAGTATCCCTAATAGGCTCAACATCGCGTCATATGTCGGAGAGGATTAAGAACGGGTGTTACTTAACCCTCTCCGACATATGACGCAATTTAGAGCCTATTGGGGATACTTTAAAGCCTTTGTTACCATCAGGGGTATTTAGAAACCTTCAGTTTAGTTACTTCAACCAGTTGTCTTTGAGTTAGCTGTGGGCAGAAAACTAATTTTGGAGAGGTAATTATAAGAGTGAGAGAACTCTATTTCTTATTGCTAATCTGGCAACCTCTGCGTCATATGTGCGTGAAAGGGTTAATATAAATGGTCTCCTCTACAAGATAACCCCCCCAAGGGTAATATAGTCTCCCCTTCACCGCATACCACCATAGCTCTAGATACAGAGGACCTGGTCCTAGACAACAATTAAAGGTGTGACTACGTGTGACAGAGGTGGCGACACACCGTGACAGACAGGAGACTAGGCTAATGGGACAACTGACTTAAGGGAAGATTTCCACTTGAGGGATATTTTTCTGGATCCCTTTCTCCCTCATGTTTAGCCCCATTGCTTTTTGAGATTTTATGACGTTTGCCCCATTTTTTTGGCGATGTTAAGAACTTTCGCCCCATTTCTATCAACATAAGGGTGTCAAACAAAAGCAGAGTCCATTATTGTTCATGTAAAGATATAATTATGGTTTAGAGTTCAAAATATGTCTGTGGAAGTGATATAATAGCCAAAACAATACTATTACATGTTGATTTGCTTGTATTCCTCCTCATATTCATTACAATCTTACAACAATATTGCTCCGGTTTGACACCCTGTAATTGTCATTCCCCGTAACATTATATTTGTTCACCAACCAACTTCACTTCTAAACTCAATTAATGAAATCAACAAATACATGTGGCACTCCAAGGACTCAATTACGCTATCATAAAATACCAGGCCACAGAAACCTCACGTCTCCGTTGTGATAACACAATGCTGTGTGAAACATGATCCCCGGGTTATGTGGAACTTGGAGCCAAGAAAGTTGTGCCACCATCACCTCACACAGTCGACCTACTAGTTGTGTTACAGTGTTGCCAATTTACATACATTCCCGCTATATCTGTAGGTATTTACTTCCATCTAGAGGCCAATATTTACATTTAGCGGCATGAATTCTAGCGATAGTCTGGAGATTACAGCCATTTTAGAGCAATAGTCTAGAGATTGTGGCCTTATTGTAGCTATTTTGGGCGTTTATTTACTATCTAGCAGACTTGGTAACCGTAATTGTAGACCACCCAGGCACAGACCCTCATGGATGGTCTAGCGAGAGTTGGAAGGATTTTTTTTTTTTTTTTTTTTTTTTTTTTGTTTTTTTTTTTTTTTTTTTTTGTGAGAGTTGGTGGCGCCGATTAGCCAATGCCACCCATGCTTGGGGGATCACTATTTCCAGACAAGGCCACGAATCTATCCACGCATTTTCAATGGTTTCACTACAGTTTCTATCCCTCTATCTGTGCCTTTGTCTCTAATTTCCTTTCAGACCGCTCCATAGCTGCAGTTGTGGACGGCCATCGCCCACTACCTCAACCTATCAACTCTGGTGTTCCTCAGGGTTCTGTCCTGTCCCCAGTTCTCTTTCTAATATTCATTAATGATCTCAACTGTACCTCCAGTCCTATCCACTCATATGTTGACGATTCTACCTTACACTATGCAACTAGTTTTTCACATCAACCCAGCATGCAAACATTCTAAAACAAAACATGACGAGGCCATAGAACGCCTATCTTCTGATCTATCAATTATTTCTGATTGGGGCAAAGAAAATCTTGTTACTTTCAACGCCTCCAAGACCCAATTCCTCCCTCTGTCTCTCCATCACAATCTTCAACAATACACAAATCAACCCTTCATATTTTCTCAATATTCTAGGTGTATCTATTTCATCCAACCTTTCTTGAAAAGATCATATTACCACTCTTGCTAAAACAGCTTTCCAAAAGTTAAGGGTGTTCAACCGTCTCCGTGGGTTCTTCACCCCCGCATAGCTTTTTGCTCTGTATCGAGGCACAGTGCACCCCTGTATTGAGTATTGTTCGCATGTGTGGGGAGGCTCAACCGAAACCGCACTTCTCGAACGAGTAGAATCAAAAGCATTTCGCCTCATCAACTCACCTCCTCTTACTAGTTCACTACAATCTCTTTCTACACGCCGCAATGTTGCATCTCTTTCACTCTTCTATCGGTATTACAACAATCAGTGTTCTTCAGAGCTCTCTCAGTGCATACCCCTTCCCTTGCGGGGAGTGCGAGGCACCCGTCTTGCAACAGTCTCACTCCTATTCTGTCCAGCTCTCCAACCCAAGAATTGGGAAATGTTCTCCGTCTTCTACTCAACAAGTGAACTCTGGAACTCTCTCCCTCAATCAATCTTTCCTTCATCCTATGACTTAAACTGCTTCACACTTTGTGTGTCCAGGCATTTTGACTCCAATGTCCCTTGAATTTGGCTGTGTCACTCTTTTGGCTTTGGAGGAGACACTCGTTACAAGCAACCTGCCTTTTGTCCTCTTCATACACATAGAACAATACAAATTCATAACACTTGTGGATATTACCCACAATTTACGTCTCCATAGTTGACCCTTAACATCTGTGCCAAATCACACACTCCTTTAAGTCACTCATTTCCCCAATAAAATACCTGCCGTCGAGCAACTTCCTATAAAACACCAATATCACTACCACCATACCACCATCACTATATCACCATCATCAGTTCATCACTAACAACACCATCATCACCACTACTATATCACCATCACCAGTTCCTCACTAACAACAACACCACCATCACTATCATCAGTTCATCACTAACACAACCATCACCACTACTATATCACCATCATCAGTTCACCACTACTACTACAGTATATCACCATCAGTTCATCACTAACACCATCACCACTACTACTATTGTATCACCATCATCAGTTCAACACCATCACCACTACTACTACTGTATCACCATCATCAGTTCATCACTAACAACAACACCACCATCATCACTACTCCAGCTTCCAACAGTGGGGGGGGATGACACCGACCTTCACCTCTCTCTCTCCCCCCTCCCTTCCCCTCGCTACCTCATTCTCTTGTAATGACTCTCTCTCTCTCTCGCTCTCGGTCTCGGTCTCGCTCTCTCTCTCTCTCTCTCTCTCAAATGGAAATCAACACTTTTATTATATACCGGTATGTCGTATCAATAATTAAACTTTTCGATCGCTTGCATAATTATCTTGCCATAGTTGCTAGATATGAAAACAACCAAAAATATCAAGATAAGTTCAAAGTTATTAGGATCTTAGTGATTTTGTTTTGATCATTCCACTTTGGGCTACAGTAAATTATGAAAAACTCCAATTTTGTACTCTAGCCTGAGCACTGATTATTCACATTTCTCGAATTTACTGTTAATAAACCGATTATTATTATTTGTATTATTATTTTTTGTTTTAATTATTGTGAAGAATTTCAGTCATAATCGGCTACCAATAGTAGTAGTGGCATTAAGTGACAAGTAGTTTCTTCTATATCCACAAAGAAGAGCTTGGTATTTTGGTAGTGGGGGTATTTTACTTGTTTGTTGTTTATTAGTGAGGAAAATATGAGTGGTTTGAAATTGGTGCCTTAGTTGGTGTGATAAGAGAAGACACACGGTGTGTATTTGGTGTAGCGATATAATTATATCTTATATCCGGACTGGTTGGCTACTAGTCATACACACACATACACACATACGCACGCACGATTATATATATATATATATATGTGTGTGTGTGTTTGTATGGGTCTATAGGATAAACAAAATTGGAACTGGCAATAATGCGAAGTAATACTAGACAATGCTAATAATACACAGTATATATATATATGTGTGTGTGTGTGTTTGTATGTGTCTATAGAATAAACAGAATTGGACCTGGCAATAATGCGAAGTAATACCAAACAATGCTAAACTTAAAGAAACTGAAGGCAAGACTAGGCAAATGTAGATAAGGCTATTACAGTGGAGATGAGGCAAGTCAAAGTATGGCAAGGCAAATACCTTCATGAGTCATAAACCTGGCATCTTGTTAACCCCTTCTGTACCGGTGACGTATTTTTGCATTTTATTCTGCCAACTATTAGACGATTGTATGTAGCTTAGGAAGGAAGTCTACCCATTAAAAGGCTACAGACTATCTCAGTTAACCCTTTTTAATACCACACATCTTTCTTAAGCTGCACAAAATCATCTAAATATAGCTAGAATAAAATTAAAAAGACGCTGCGATACAGAAGGGGTTAATGGCCCACCTATGAGACAGTGTTGAAGGAGGGACAGGTGGGTGGGGCAGGAAGAAGCTCTTTTACTGGGTGGAGACCCTTTACTACTACTGTACTAATGGTGTGTGTGTGTGTGTGTGTGTGTGTGTGTGTGTGTGTGTGTGTGTGTGTGTGTGTGTGTGTGTGTGTGTGTGTGTGCGTGTCTGCATGTGGTGTGTGTGTATGTGTTGTGTTTGTGTGTGTGTTGTGTGTGTATGTGTGGGTGTTTGTGTGTGTGTGTGTGTGTGTGTGTGTGTGTGTGTGTGTGTGTGTGTGTGTGTGTGTGTGTGTGTGTGTGTGTGTGTGTGTGTGTGTTTGTTGTTGTGTGTGTGTGTGTGTGTGTGTGTGTGTGTGTGTGTGTGTGTGAGAGAGAGAAAACAAATATATTGCAAGGAAGTTTGTACCGTATATCACAAACTTTCTATTAGTTCATTCCAAGTTACTCCAAGTATATACAGGTATACAGACTATATATATATAATATATATATATATATATATATATATATATATATATATGTATATATATACCGTATATATATATATATATATACGGTATATTATATATATATTATATATATATATATAATATATTATAATATATATATATATATATATATATATATATATACATATATATATTCTTTGTGTTTTCACTGTACATTTCCACACCTGTACGTCTTAATATATCATAACTAATAGGCGACCGTCTTAAAATCTCATAACTAATGAGGCTAAGCATAAGGGAGAAGGCGGTCCAGGAAAAAAACCCCATTAAGTTTTGGAAGGTATTCCGAACTGAGTTGAATCCATGTTCAGATATGGCTGATCCAATTATTATAGATCGAAATATACTTGGGGTCGGGACGTCACTTATTTGCCAGACTGTACCGGAGTGTATGGGTGTGAGACGGGTATTAGGATGGGTACTAGGGGGTGGGGGGGATTAGTAATTATCTGTTGCAAGAATAGGGAGGAAGGGTGGGAGGGGAAAATAGGGATCATTAAAGAGAGAGAGAGAGAGAGCATACACATGGGTCATATAGCACACATAGACACTACAGCACACGCACAAATAATACACACATACACACTACAATAACGCACACATGTACACACTACAACAACACACACACACATGTACACACACACACACACACACACACACACACACACACACACACACACACACACACACACACACACACACACACACACACACACACACACTACAACAACACACACACACACACACACACTATGCAAGCCACGTACTCACTCACTCACTCTCTCCCCACACTAATCAGCCGCTCCCAACACTACTCTTCTCTTATTAGTACCGTAGTATATTTATCTTTGTCTCTACTTCTATCCTTCATTTCCTTTCTCTCTCTCTCGCTCTCGCTCTCTCTCCTTGCCTGCCTGCCTGCCGGCCGGATGGGTAATTCAAGGCAAGATATTTATCTAAGTAAAATTTATAGGTGAGGGCTGGTCCTGTCAGTGAGGTTTGGCAGCCTCTACCCATCCTTAGCCGTTTGTGTCTCTCTTTTCCTGTACCGGTACTACATATCCATACTTTGGGGGCGGGGGGCTTGGAATCCTCCTCCCCTTGTAAAATTCACCTACTAGATGAGACAGACAAAGGGTCGAGGGAACGCAGACGTGATCCCGAACCCTAAGAATAGCAATTGTAGATGTTGTTTCTGTTCGGGCTCTGTCTCGAGTCGACCACCTCCAGCTATGGGGTATGTGCCTGGGTATATATAGTACATACAATAAATACAATACATAGCTACTTGGACTATGCAGCATTATACGAGATTATGAGGGTTTATCCTTCATTCAAAACATAACAAACTACAAAGGTAAATACGAGGAAGATGAGGGTAGAGTACAAGATATGGAAAGAGGTAGTAGTAGTAGTAGTACGGTATGGTTTATAATACAGACTGAGGGTATATAGACCATGAGGGTACCGCCATGGCCAATATAACCTTCTAATGCATCACAAAAGGACTGTCTTGGGTGTCTTCATCTATAGTATCTCTCTCTCTCTCTCTCTCTCTCTCTATATATATATATATATATATATATATATATATATATATTATATACCGTATATATATACCGGTATATATAATATATATATATATATATATATATATATATATATATATATACGTATATAGTGTATATAACTTTTCCATGGGAATTGGTCCCCTGTTAATACAAAGTTTAGGATTAGTCTTTATTTGATTCTTTTGGTACCTGGTGCGCGAAAATAATGTATTCAAAATGTGATGGATTTGAATGTATTAACTCAGTATTAGGAATGTTTGCATAGGTTCATGTGATCTATTATTCCTCTAGTAGCCTACATTAATTTCCTACCGTACCACATGACCCCTTGATTATTAAAACTAACTGCCTCATCCACTTGCATGTCCGCTCAGGCAATCTGAAGGTTAGACATCAATCTTAATTTAAAGGGAATAGGCTTTATATTTATGTCTGTATTTATAGTTTCCTCGCTAGATCTCCATCAAACCTATAACAAAATCATCCCCTAGATCCTCTCCCCTCCCCCCCCCCTTTGTATATTTGTACATTTGTAAAATTGTATGTTTTTTTCGGTCGAAATATTTCCCGGCCAAAGGCCGGTTACTCTTAAATTACAGGTTCGCTATCGCCCGCCAGGGAAAAATTGACACCTAATTGGCACGAAAGGTCTTAATATTGACAAATAAATGAGGCAAAAGGTCTCAAAATCGCCAAACTAACGGAGCGAACGTCTTAAAGTCTCGATACTTTTATGCTAACAATGAGGGAGAAGGGAATCCCGAAAAAGCGACTACCGGTACCTCCCCCTTACTCTAAAGTAAATGCTGATGTTAGTTTGAGAGGTCAGACTTGCACCGAGCCACGAGGAGACAACCATAGGCGTCGTAGGTCTGTGAAGGTAAGACCAAGAACGAGCCGGTTGTAACACTCAAACTGTCTCAATGTCTCACTCGTCATCTGGAATTGCACCTCCTGACTTCACCGTGTTGACAGATAGAATCTTCCAGCTCTTATTAAGGAACACCCCGTTCTTAACATTAATCATCAATTACAAACCCCAATGCACTTGAATAAACTAATGAAAGCATATGGTCCTCCCGGGATTGCAACTTATTAGCCATGTCCAAAGATAGAGTTGGAACATAAGATAAGATAAAAAGAAGAGTTTTTGGTCAACGAAAAGCTGAAGGGCTGTAGAGACAATGTTGCAATCTTTATGATAGGCCTAATATTAGACATTGCTGGAATATGTTGATAGACAATACGGTATTCTTTATAATAATGGTGGAAATTGATAGAATATATTGATAGCACTTGGAGATTTTGCTAATGAGAAGGAGAATATTAGATCGAATACCGGTATTATTTGAAGGTGCGTTTGCGTGGTGACGTGTGGATGGAGCGTGCCTGTGTTTTGATCTAGAGCACGTATAATATTTACCGGCTGACACAGACGATTTAATAAGGGTGTAGTTCAAGCGTGGACTATACAGGAGTTGTTCTTATTAAGCAGGGTTCAGCGGCAGACTGGACTTGTTTATCTTGTTTCATTCAGAGCATCATTTATTGGTTGGCCTTTGATATGCTCTTCAATCAGCTGGTAGGTACACAGGAGTATAAAGTAAGTAAAGCAACAACAGGTCTAGCGACCCCTCAAGGTTGCTTGCCCTCTAAAACACTGATGAGCAAAGTGTTCAAACAGCGGTCTAAAGTTTGTAAGGGAAAATTGGAAAGGGAAGTACCGTACTGCCTCGGGACTAATGTCCGTGGCAGGATTAGATGTTAGTAAGGATGTCAGTTGGGTTAGTAAGTTAGTAACATATCACAGTAATAAGGGGGGGGGGGGGTTGATCAATCATTTGGCCTTTGTGCTCTTCAATCAGCTGGTGGGGTCATTCATTAGGCAAGTGGGTCGGGGAGTGTATTGTGTGACCTGTTGGAGAGAGAGAGAGAGAGAGAGAGAGTGAGAGAGAGAGAGAGAGAGAGAGAGAGAGAGAGAGAGAGAGAGAGAGAGAGAGAGAGAGAGAGAGAGAGAGAGAGAGAGAGAGAGAGAGAGAGAGAGAGAGAGAGAGAGAGAGAGAGAGAGAGAGAGAGAGAGGCGAGGGAGAGAGAGAGAGAGAGAGAGAGAGAGAGAGAGAGAGGAAGAGAGAGAGAGAGAGAGAGAGAGAGAGAGAGAGAGAGAGAGAGAGAGCATTTATCTATCTTTCTATAGCTATCATGATCTTTTCTAGTTCTCTCAAAGTCTATTCAGTACATTGCCCAATATACAAAGTATATATATATGATGATTAAAACAGAATATATTAGGCCTATAGAGACATTTGGCAAGGATCCCTAAAGTTTGGAATTATGTTTTATTCATCATAATTATATACTTTGTACAATACAATGTTTATACAATGTACTGAATAAAATTTGAGTAATATGTCTGTAACATTATTGAATATAGAAATGAGTGATATTTAGAGAGACCCAGACCAGATGGCTGGAGTAAAATAGGAAAGAAGAGTAATTGGACAGAGGAAGAACAAGCTGAGAAGTGCGAAGTACAGTAGAAGACTGAAAGTTCTCGGGCTCAACCAAGTTGCTTCATTGCGTGATTTTTTGATGACTTCAATCTATACTATATTTCGACTCCCTGGATGGAAACTGATTACTATTTGGTGTAGGGGTCAGTATTGTAAAGAGTAGCAGACGACGTTTTCCTGTCTCCCATTGAGTAGGCAATCCTGCTCACATCCTGGAACCCAGATCCCTGAGAAAAATGACTTTTATGATACACGGACTGCCACATGTGTTTGTAAAATTTCATTAATCGATTTTAGGAGTATAGTTGGAAGGAACATAATAATTAACCCTTTCTGTACCGGCGATGTCTTTTTAATATTTTGTCAAGCTATATTTCGACGCTGTTGAAGTTTAAGAAGAGTGTGTGGTAGTACAAAGGGTAAGCAAGATCGTTTGAAGGCTGTTAATTGCTGGAAGCCCTGTTAAAACTGCATACAATCGTCGAATAGTAGCCAAAATAAAGTTAAAAAGACGTCGCCGGTAAAGAAGGGGTTAATGGTAAAGAACCAATCAGTGTCGGCGGAGGCATGCGCTCTACCGTGTGCCCCTCTAGTTATTATTATCTGTGAGTGTACTTTATTTAAACACATTTAATATGTTAATTACATTTATTATTTGCTTATTGTTATACGCCGGTCAGCCTTCAGTTCTTTGTGGATTCAGGCGTGTCATTCTATCTTAAGGGGAGGTATTTAGTGTGTTCCCTAGACCTCCATCAAGCTTAAAATTACACCCCCTTGAGCCCCCTTTCAAGATATATTTGTACATTTTTCGGTAGAAAAATGTCCCGGCTGAAGGCCGGTTCCTCTTGAATTACAGGCTCGCTTTTGTGCGCATGGAAAAAATCGACACCTAAATGGCACGAAAGATCTTAGATATGACAGAAATTAGGTGAATGTTCTTTAAATCGCCAAACTAATGGGGCGACCGTCTTAAAATCTCAAAAGTAATGGGGCTAAACATGAGGGAGTGTATCTAATTTTGTGAGCCAGCCTTTTCCACCTTGTTGATTCAGGTGTCTCATTCTATCTTAAGACTCACTGAAACAAAGAACCTAAGACAATGTTTGCTTACCTAACGGCGCTCTTGAAATGTTTTTAGTTTGTTCCCTAGACCTCCATCAAGCTTAAAATTACACCCCCTTCAGCCTCTTTCAAGATATATTTGTACATTTTTCGGTAGAAAAATGTCCCGGCTGAAGGCCGGTTCCTCTTGAATTACAGGCTCGCTTTCGCTCACATGGAAAAAATAGACACCTAAATGGCACGAAAGATCTTAGATATGACAGAAATGAGGTGAATGTTCTTTAAATCGCCAAACTAATGGGGCGACCGTCTTAAAATCTCAAAAGCAATGGGGCTAAACATGAGGGAGAGTATCTAATTTTGTGAGTCAGCCTTCTCCACCTTGTTGTTGTTGTTGTTGTTGTTGTTCCCTAAGCTGCCTGGCCGAACAGCCCCGAGTCCCTGAGAAAGGCCATGGCCACGATCGGGCTTTCCCACAGAGCTCTCATTGAGTGTAGATTGTGTTGTTGGCGTAAGTGGTTGTGTGAAATGCAGTCTTCTATGATGTGTTTAATGGTATGGGGTGCTGTGTTACATCCCGGGCAGGCGTCGACAACGGAGTCATCCAGTCTCTTCTGATAGCTCAGGAGAGCTGGATGGTGTCCGCATCTCAGCCTGGCCAGGTGGACTCTGTCCTCGCGAGGAAGGGAGGATTCGGAAGGATGGATTTCGGGAGGTCGTGCATGCAGCTGCGTGTTGTCTGTGAGTGAGTGGATGGATCGGTGAGAGATATGAGTATGGATGTGCTTCTGGAAGTTGGTTCGGGGTGGGCAGGGAGGGAGAGAGGACAATAATTGTGTGTGATACCGTGTGCTGGGTGTTGTTTTGATATTTCTTGGTGTCTGTGGGTGTGTTGCCATGTAGTTTAGTGGGTGGTCTTGGTTCGTGGAGGCTGCCAGGAATTGAGTGCCTCTCATGTCCAGATGGTCTTTGACTTTGAGGATTTTGGTTTCTTGATGTAGGTGATCTGTGGGTGCAGTAGCTGTGCAGCCTGTAATGATCTTCAGGGCTTTGTTTGAATAGTCTGTAAGGTCTTATGATGTGTTTCAGCTAGGTTAGAAGCCCAGGCTGGGCTTGCGTATTCCATCACTGATCTTATGTATTGTTTATATACTGTGGTGGTAGTTTCTTTGTTGTGTCCAAATTTTGTGTGAGCAAGTGACCTGAGGGCGTTAAGTCTGGGTGTCAGTTTCTTTTTAATGTTTGTGGTGTGCTGTTTGAATGTCATATGAGTATCATATGTTACTCCTAGGATTTTGGGTGTGTGTGTATGTGTTAGGGGTGTGTTGTTTATGGTGAGTTGAGGGATGTATTCGTGTTCTCCTGTCCAACTTGTGAGTAGGGTTGCGGTGGATTTGGCTGGGGCTAGATTAAGTCTGTTTGTAGTGCACCAGCCATGTAGTGTGTTGAGATAGGGTTGAAGGAGATCTGTTGCTCTTTTTGGGTCATGGTGTGTGCATGTGAGTGTTATGTCATCTGCATAGGAGGCTAAGTTTATTTGGGGCGTATTGGGTGTAGTTATATCGTGCATGTACAGATTGAAGAGTGCGGGCGATAGGACGGATCCTTGTGGGACTCCGTTTGGAAAGTTTCTGATTTTAGATGACTGACCGGCAAAAGATACGTGTGCACATCTGCCTGCTAGGAAGTTGGCCAGCCACCGTTTTGTGTTGTTGTGCATGTTTGTGTTGTAGATTTTGTTTGTTAGGTTGTGGCGGGGGATGGCATCGACGGCTTTACTAATGTCGAGTGTGGCTAATAGTGATCTGTGTGGTGGTCTAGCTGAATTGATGCCGTCGAAAGCTCTTTGTGTAAGGTCTGCTCCACCTTGTTGATTCAGGTGTCTCATTCTATCATAAAACTCACTGAAACAAAGAACCTAAGACAATGTTTACTTAATTAACGGCGCTCTTGAAATGTCACTCCGTTCCGCCTCCTATCTTAAGGGAGAGTGTAATTAGCTCTTCAGCTTTAAAAAAAAAAAAAATCGTGCCTTTAAGTAAATTTGGAACGATTCGGCCTTCGGTTGGGACATTTCTCTACCGAATAATATACAATTTTATCTTAAACGATGGTCGCAACGAGGGACGACGCGCTCCTCGGTGCTGCTAGGAGAGTGGCGAACACAACCTTAGGTAACCTTAGGTAGGATGCAGGTCTGGCTCGAGGAAACTACAAAATAAATCAATAGCTAAATATATAGACCCCAAAACCAGCACTACTCCCTTAAGGGGAGGTATTTAGTTTGTTCCCTAGACCTCCATCAACCTTAAAATTACACCCCCTTGAGTCCCTTTGAAGATAAATTTGTACATTTTTCGGTAGAAAAATGTCCCGGCCGAAGGCCGATTCCTCTTAAATTACAGGCTCGCTATCGCTCGCCAGGATAAAATCGACACCTAAATGGCACGGAAGGTCTTAATATGGGGTGAAAGTTCTTAAAATCGCTAAAATAATGGGGCAAACTTTTTATAATATCAAAAGCAATGGGGCTAAACATGAGGGAGAAAGGGGTCAAGAAAACAATCCCTCAAGTGGAGACCTCCCCTTAACGGCGCTCTTGAAATATCTGCCAACCCGTCCCTACTCCTCCTATTTTAGTCCAGTCTCACACCATTGTTGGGTTACAATGCCCTGTTGTTCCTTTAAGGGGAGATTTCCACTTGAGGGATTTTTTTCTTGACCCCGATCTCCCTCATGTTTAGCCCCATTGATTTTGATATTATAAAACGTTTGCCCCGTTAGTTTAGCGATTTTAAGAACTTTCACCCCATATTAAGACCTTTCGTGCAATTCAGGTGTCGATTTTATCCTGGCGAGCGATAGCGAGCCTGTAATTTAAGGGGAACCGGCTTTCAGCCGGGACATTTTTCTACCGAAAAATGTACAAATTTATCTTGAAAGGTGGTCTAGGGGGTGTAATTTTAAGATTGATAGAATTCTAGGGAACGAACTAAAAACCTCCCTTTAACACTATCTGGTCCCAGGGTATCAAACGAAAGACGTTTCCTTTCTGTTTAGGCTTTATTATTGTCTATGTAAAGATACAATGGTGGTTAATAGTTCAATAGTTAATATTGTCTTTGGCATTGATAAAATGGCCAAAAACAATGTTTTTTTCGTGTTAATTTTCTTATATGCCTTCTCATCTTCATTAAAATATTAATAACCAATTCTCCGGTTTCACACCCTGCTGAGACCGGCTTGGGGATTATTAGGATAGTCTGTTGAAGGGGGAGGTATATACACTAAAATACCTTCCCCTTCAACGAACTATCCTATACAACGAACTATCCTATACAACGAACTATCCTATACAACGAACTATCCTATACAACGAACTATCCTATACAACGAACTTGACAAACAGTTCGATCCCTGGCCTCTTCGTAACTCAAAAGGGCCTAGAGCAAACTGGCTATATCTATCCGACCCCCCCCCCCCCCCTATTTCCTGGTGGACTCTACCTAAATGATAGAACTGTCAGCCCGATTGCTTTCATAGAAGTTAAGGGGTCCATATTATTGTCAAGTTCGTTGCTTTTTCTGGACCCCCTTCGCCCTCATGTTTGTATGCCCCGTTCTTCCTTTATTAACACTATCTGGTCCGACGGCTTGGGGAGTGTTAGGATACTTTGTTTAACCCATTCAGTACCGGTGACTATTAGACGACTTTATTTCAGCTTAGGGAGGACGTCTAGCAATAATAAGGCTTCAAACTATCTCAACCAACCCTTATTTTGTTTAACCCTTTCAATACCAGTTCTTTTAGACGACTGTATTCAGCTTAGGGAGGACGTCTAGCAATAATAAGGCTTCAAACTATCTCAACCAACCCTTTTAAGGGGAGATATTTAGTTTGGTTCCTAGATATCCTTCAAGCTTAAGATTACACCCCCTTGAGCCCCTTTCAAGATAAATTTGTAAATTTTTCGGTAGAAAAATGTCCCGGCTGAAAGCCGGTTCCTCTTAAATTACAGGCTCGCTATCGCTCGCCAGGATAAAATCGACACCTAAGTGGCACGAAATGTCTTAAAATTGACAGAAATGGGTTGAAAGTTCTTAAAATCGTCAAAATAATGGGGCAAACGTCTTAAAATTAGAAAAAAACAATGGGGCTAAACATGAGGGAGAAAGGAGTCAAGAAAGAAATCCCTCAAGTGGAAATCTCCCCTTAACTACCACAGACCCTTCCTAAGCTGCATAACATCTTACAATATAACCGAACGTCGCTGGTACTGAAAGGGTTAAAGGGGGGGGGGGGAGGTAGTTGCTTTTTCTGGACTCCCTTCTCCCTCATGTTTAGCCCCATTAGTTTTTGATATTTTAGGGCGTTCAACCCATTAGTTTGTCGATTTTAAGACTTTTCGGCCCATTTCTTTGTCAATATTAAGACCTTTCGTGCCATTTAGGTGTCGATTTTTTTTTCCTGGCGGGCGATAGCGAGCCTGTAATTTTAGAGGAATTTTTGTACCGAAAAATTTACAAAAGTATCTACCGAAAAATGTACAAATTCATCTCGAATGGGGGATCTAGTGGGTGTAATTTAAGGGGAGATTTCCACTTCAGGCACTTTTTTCTTGACCCCTTTCTCCCTCATGTCTAGCCCCATTGCTTTTGAGATTTCAAGACGTTCGCCCCATTAGTTTGGTGCTTTTAAGAATTTCCGCCCCATTCTGTCACTTTTAAGACCTTTCGTGCCATTTAGGTGTCAATTTTATCCTGGCGAGCGATAGCGAGCCTATAATTTAAGAGTAGTCGGCCTTCGGCCGGGACATTTTTCTACCGAAAAATGTACAAATTTATCTTGAAAGAGGGTCAAGGGGGTGAAATTTTATGATTGCTGGAGGAGTAGGAAACAAACTAAAAACCTCCTTAAGTTTGATGGAAGTCTAGTGAGGAAACTAATATATTTATGAATACTATATATAAATAAATAGACCGAAAATAGACCCTACTCCCTTAAAATCGCCAAACTAATGGGGTACAAGGTCTTAAATCGCGACACTAATGGGGCGAATGTCTCAAAATGTCCAAACTATCGTCGGGTTGTATAAATAGCCATGGATGCCTTTGTACGGTAGCAGGGGGGACTTATTTATATACGGGGTGTGCGGCAGCTGGTGTCCTCCCCCCCCCTCTCTCTCTCTCTCTCTCTCTCTCTCTCTCTCTCTCTCTCTCTCTCTCTCTCTCTCTCTCTCTCTCTCTCTCTCTCTCTCTCTCTCTCTCTCTCTCTCTCTCTCTCTCTCTCTCTCTCTCTCTCTCTCTCTCTCTCTCTCTCTCTCTCTCTCTCTCTCTCTCTCTCTCTCTCTCTCTCTCTCTCTCTCTCTCTCTCTCTCTCTCTCTCTCTCTCTCTCTCTCTCTCTGAGCCTTCATCTTTGCTATCCTTTCCTTCCACTTTCTCTTAGGGTTGCCATCTCTACTAGGATTAAGTCCTGGCCACCTCGCAGGGCTCGTAAGATCTGTGTGGCCAGTGTATATATGTAAATATCTCTCTCTCTCTCTGCACACTATTTCATCTAGTCTAATAGTTAAATTGGATGATTGTGATAGGGAGTTGCTGGAACTCCTGTTTCATTTGTCTGGCTTCCCTCACTTGTTCTGTGTGTGTGTGTGTCACCTTCACAGAGTCCAGCTAGCTCTCATAAACACCTAAAAAAACACACCTCACGTCTTTCCAATACACCAAAAAAACTTATAAAATAGCAACTATCACTCTTTCAACTTTAGGGGAGACACTTGTTGCAGGCAGCTTTGCCTTTTGTTTCCTTCATATACATAAGAAAAATAGTAGAACAATGAAACTCAATTACGCTAGTCCTTTTTGAGTTATAGAAGTTGGGAGTCCAAATGACTGTCCCTATGAACAGGAAATAGTTAAAACCAGTACCGGTATACTATGAACAAATTGCTTGTCATTAGTCTTTATATAAGCTTTCTTTGGTGTGCTGTCAGGATTTCAATTAGAATCTCTTTTACATTAGATTATGACAAAATATGGTACACAAATATATATATAATATATACCGGTAGTAATATGGTATGGTACACGTCTGTAGGGTGACATGGTTGACTGTTGTATAATAATAGCCACTGCCAGTCTGTCACCTGCTGCCTCTCAGTCTATTATTGTATAGCTGGTATATAGCCTTGTTTGTAGTATCCTCTCTCTCTAACTCACACTCACACTCACTCTCTCTCTCTTTATATATATATATAGATAGATAGGCAGAGAGAGAGAGAGACAGATAGAGATAGAGAGAAGATATTTATGTAGTCGATATTGAAATACCTGGACTGTTTGGCACTCCACATCAGGGAAAGTCTTAAGTTGACTACTCTTTTGGAAAAGTAGTGCTTCGCTTCTTGTATATGTATAGCCTTTCCGACAATTTTGTAACCATTATTTCTTGTGTAATTTTATTATCTAGTGTAAAGTACTTGTCATGGCTTTTGATAATTAAATAAACTTGGATTAATGCTTCTCTTCTTCTGCAATTTGTGTTAAGGTAAATAGGTTTTACTCGTTTAATCGTTCCTAATATGGTATATATATATCTTAGTTGGTGAATTATGTAGCCACCGTAACACAGCACAGGTAACAGTTCCAACCTCCTCCTCTTCCTCACAAGTGGTTCATAACAACAACAACCTGGTGATCTTGATAACGTCTCGTCCACCACACCTACTGTACATACATACGGACACCACTTCATTTTACCTTTATACCTCACCAGGGAACGAACACCCAAGGAGGTTCTAGTTTGTTTTATTTGTAATTATTTGTTTGCAGTATTTTGGATGTGTTAATGATTCACCACAATCGTGTTTGAGAAGTAGGTAAATATTAATGGCAACTTAAATACGGTATGCCATTTACAATTGACGAGTTCCTCCTCGTGACTATCGTGTGTGTGTGTGTGTGTGTGTGTGTGTGTGTGTGTGTGTGTGTGTGTGTGTGTGTGTGTGTGTGTGTGTGTGTGTGTGTGTGTGTGTGTGTGTGTGTGTGTGTGTGTGTGTGTGTGTGTGTGTGTGTGTGTGTGTGTGTGTGTCAGGTGACCTATAACCGGTGTTTGTTTGTGCGTGGTGTACGTGCGTGTGTGTGTGTTGTGTTGACAGGTGTAGCCGGTGAGTGTGTGTCGTGTACGTGTGTGTGTGTGTGTGTGGTGTACATACAGTATGTGTGTGTGTTGACAGATATAGCCAGTGTATGTGCGTGTGTGTGTGTGTGACCATACTCTACCATTTTGGCTGGTGATGGTGGTGGTAGAGTATATTTATAGGACCTCGGGGTTAAGCAAGTGCACCCGGCCTAATCGTTGCCGCAGGGTTTGTGCGGTATTATGGAGAGAGTTTTGTTCCAGTACGGTACCATCTCTCTTATGTTGTAGTACCATCTCTCTCTATTGAACAATGAACTCACTAGGCATTGCCCCCATATAGTATATTATTTAATATGGGAATATTCATACAGTGCTATTTAATCAGGGAACAATGAGGGTATTTATTTGGCGTTTCGGTGGGCTTTGTGGTAATGCACTGATACTAGGTACAGCACAATTTCCATCCTAATAATATCTTCCCATTGACATATCGGGATTTGAACCTGGGCCCATTGAATTACCAGTCCAGTGGCAAGACCACTCCACCACACCTCCTCAATATATCAACCAGTCTCTCTATAGATATGTCTCTCTATACAGTATATAAATGGCACAAAAGGTCTTGAAATCGCCATGCGAATGGTTTAGAATCTGAAAACTAATTGGGCTAAACATTAGGGAGAAAGGAATCTAGACAAATCGCCCACCTCCCCCTTAAGCTCGGCTATTTGAAGCAAGCCAATAAATATCTCACATAGCCCGGGTTTAAATAAATGAGCCCTCGCCCTAAATGTTGGTGGGCTATTAATTGGGGGAGATGTTTAGCTCGTTTGATGATTGCTTGGTGTAGGTTTGGGCTGGGATTGTTGTCCAGATTTATTACCTCCACCAACCAAGATGGACGGATTATGTTTTCGCCTCCTTTTGTCTGGCTGTCTCGATTTGTTTGTAAGCAAGATATCTCAAAAAGTTGTGAACGGAAATTTAGTGGGTACATAAGGATATGCGCTAAGGAAGAAGTGATTCAAGTTAGGAGGCGATCCGGAGATTTTCACAAAAGTTGGTGGGTGGATAGGATATGTACCAAGGAAGAAGTTATTCAATTTAACCCATTGGCTGCGGCTATGTTTGGGCTATTTAGGGCATATTCACGCACTCCTGAATGATAAATCAAGCATCTGCATTAAATTAACTGTATTCTGCCGAAAACTAGGCGAAAATAGCTTCAAAATGAGACCAGAACGGGCCCCGTACGTGATTTGGTTCACCCGCAGCGGTGCCAGTGAAACGCGGGAAACCCGCTATTTGGTAGCACTCGCTCGCTTGGCTACACTGTTGTGCGAGAGAGACTCGCGCGAGACACAGTCAACATCAGTGAGCCGCTCGGTGATCTGAGGGACGGAGGTGGGCCCCTCACGCTCCCGCCCACTGACACTCTATTTTTACGGTTTTTACAGGCTTTTAAAGCCTGGAAATTGCTGTAACTTGCCAGGACGTTCCAGAACATCACCCGTAGTGAAAGGGTTAAGGGAGCCCAGACGGTATTGTGCACCATAATTTACTGGTTCGGCTCAATGTTTTAAGGAGGGGTTTAGTTTGCTCTTTAAACCTCTATACAACCCCCCTTCGATATAAATTTGTACATTTTTCGGTAGAAAA
Source organism: Paralithodes platypus (assembly GCA_032716605.1). Classification (NCBI taxonomy): domain Eukaryota; kingdom Metazoa; phylum Arthropoda; class Malacostraca; order Decapoda; family Lithodidae; genus Paralithodes; species Paralithodes platypus. The sequence continues at coordinate 53,060 of JAVRFV010000348.1, forward strand.
ATCTCCCGGCCAAGGCCGGTTACTCTTAAAACTACAGGCTCGCTATCGCTCGCCAGGAAAAAATCGACACCCGAAAGGTCTTAATATTGACAAAGAAATGGGGCGTAAAGTCTTAAAATCGCCTAACTAATGGGCCGAATATCTAAAAATCTAAAAACCAATGGGCTAAACTTGAGGGAGAAGAGGGGCCGGAAAAACCAACTGCCTCTTCTTAAGGGGAGATTTCTACTTGAGGGGATTTTTTCTTGACCCCTTTCTCCCTCATGTCTAGCCCCATTGCTTTTGAGATTTTAATTTGTTCGCCCCATTAGTTTGGCGATTTTAAGAATTTGCGCCCCATTCTGTCACTTTTAAGACATTTCGTGCCATTTAGTTGTCGATTTTATCCTGGCGAGCGATAGCGAGCCTGTAACTTTAGAGTAACCGGCCTTCGGCCGGGACATTTTTCTACCGAAAAATGTACTAATTTATCTTGAAAGAGGGTCAAGGGGGTGAAATTTTAAGATTGCTGGAGGAGTAGGAAACAAACTAAAAACCTCCCCTTAACCCTTTGGCTGCGGCTATGTTTGGGCTATTTAGGGCATATTCAGGCACTCCTGAACGATAAATCAAACATCTGCATTAAACATATCACCACCCATAACGAGAGGCGTCGCGCTCCTTGGTGCCGCTAGAAGAGTGGCGAACACATCAAAAGGTAAGGAAGTGTATTCTGCCGAAAACTAGGCGAGAATAGCTTCAAAATGACACCAGAACGGGCCCCATACGTGGTCTGGTTCACCCGCAGTGGTGCCAGTGAAACGTGGGAAACCCGCTATTATGTAACACTCGCTCGCTTGGCTACACTGTTGTGAGACACAGAGAGAGACCCGCGCGAGACACAGTCAACCTCAGTGAGCCGCTCGGTGCTCTGAGGGTCGGAGGTGAGCCCCTCACGCTCCCGCCCACTGACACTCGATTTTTACGGTTTTTACAGGCTTTTAAAGCCTGGAAATTGCTGTAACTTGCCAGGACGTTCCAGAATGTCACCCGCAGCAAAAGGGTTAAGTGGCGATCCGGATCATATCCTGGAATCCAGATCCATAAAACAAAATAAGCCTGTGATAATATTGGTAGAGTATCAGTCAGCATAGTCGGAGGTATGCGCTCTACCGACTGCTTAACCCATACTGTACCGGCGACGTAATTTTTATCATATTCTGGCAACTATTAAGACTATTTATACAGCTTGGAAAGGACCTCGGGCAATAATATGGCTTCAAACTATCTCAACCAACCCTTTTAACTATAGGCCTACCACAGATCCTTCCTAAGCTGCATATTATCGTCTAAATATAGGAACAATACAATATAACACGTCGCTGGTACTCAAAGGGTTCGGGGAGGTTTTTAGTTTGGTCCGTAGATATCCTTCAAGCTTAAGATTACACCCCCTTGAGCCCCTTTCAAGATAAATTTGTAAATTTTTCGGTAGAAAAATTTCCCGGCTGAAAGCCGGCTCCTCTTAAATTACAGGCTCGCTATCGCTCGCCAGGATAAAATCGACACCTAAATGGCACGAAAGGTCTTAAAATTGACAGAAATGGGTTGAAAGTTCTTAAAATCGTCAAAATAATGGGGCGAACGTCTTAACATTAGGAAAACAATGGGGCTAAACATGAGGGAGAAAGGGGTCCAGAAAAAAGTCCCTCAAGTGGATATCTCCCCTTAATAGTACAGTCTATTGAATAACATATTTAATATTCCTCGACTTGGTTTCACATTCATTAATTGGTATGTTTAACTTTTGTTGTTTGTGTTTCAAGGAGAGCTCGTGCAAGAATAAGTTTATACAAAAAACACAATAGCTGTATACTAATGTGTTTGTTTAGTGTGTGTATGTGTGTGTGAGAGAGAAAGAGAGAGTTTGTGTGTGTGTGTGTGTGTGTGAGTAGAAGGTTGGAGTGAAGTAAGGGTGGTGGTTATATAGTTACTGTATGAGTCACAAGTATTTACAAGTACAGGGGCGGTGTTCTTGTGGTTGACAAATGCAGCCCCTCCCTACCTACCTATCTACCTTACCTACCTATCTACCTTACCTACCTACCTATCTACCTATCTACCTATCTACCTTACCTACCTTACCTACCTACCTACCTTACCTACCTACCTTACCTACCTACCTACCTACCTATCTACCTACCTACCTTACCTACCTACCTTACCTACCTACCTACCTACCTACCTACCTACCTACCTTATCTACCTATCTACCTTATCTACCTATCTACCTACCTTATCTATCTACCTTACCTACCTACCTTACCTACCTACCTACCTAACCTACCTACCTACCTACCTACCTACCTACCCACCTTACCTACCCACCTTACCTACCCTACCTTACCTACCCTACCCTACCTACCCTACCCTACCCTACCCTACCTATCCTACCCTACCCTACCTACCCTACCCTACCTACCCTACCTACCCACCCTACCCTACCTACCCTACCCTACCTAACCTACCTACCTACCTACCTACCTACCTACCTACCTACCTTACCTACCTACCTACCTACCTTACCTACCTACCTACCTACCTTACCTACCTACCTACCTTACCTACCTAACTACCTTACCTATCTACCTACCTTACCTATCTACCTACCTTACCTACCTTACCTACCTATCCTACCTACCTTACCTACCTACCTTACCTACCCTACCCTACCCTACCTATCCTACCCTACCCTACCTATCCTACCCTACCCTACCTACCTACCTACCCTACCCTACCTACCTATCTACCCTACCTACCTACCTACCTACCTATCTACCTTACCTACCTACCTACCTACCTACCTACCTACCTACCTACCTTACTACCTACCTACCTACCTACCTACCTACCTACCTACCTTACCTACCTACCTACCTACCTACCTACCTACCTACCTACCTACCTACCTACCTACCTACCTACCTACCTACCTACCTACCTTACCTACCTACCTACCTACCTACCTTAACCTACCTACCTACCTACCTACCTACCTACCTACCTACCTACCTACCTACCTACCTACCTACCTACCTTACCTACCTACCTACCTACCTACCTACCTACCTACCTACCTACCTTACCTACCTACCTACCTTACCTACCTACCTACCTACCTTACCTACCTACCTTACCTACCTACCTACCTTACCTACCTAACTACCTTACCTATCTACCTACCTTACCTATCTACCTACCTTACCTACCTTACCTACCTTTCCTACCTACCTTACCTACCTACCTTTCCTACCTACCTTACCTACCTACCTTACCTACCTACCTTACCTACCTACCTACCTACCTACCTACCTACCTTCCTTACCTATCTACCTTACCTACCTTACCTACCTACCTTACCTACCTTACCTACCTAGTTACCTTACCTACCTTCCTTACCTATCTTACCTTACCTTACCTACCTACCTACCAACCAACCAACCAACCTACCTACCTTACCTACCTACCTACCTACCTACCTATCTTACCTACCTACCTATCTTACCTACCTACCTATCTTACCTACCTACCTATCTTACCTACCTACCTATCTTACCTACCTACCTATCTTACCTACCTACCTATCTTACCTTCCTATCTTACCTACCTACCTATCTTACCTACCTACCTATCTTACCTACCTTACCTACCTACCTACCTACCTACCTACCTACCTTACCTACCTACCTTACCTACCTACCTTACCTACCTACCTTACCTACCTACCTACCTTACCTACTCTACCCTACCCTACCCTACCCTACCTACCTTACCTACCCTACCCTACCTTACCTATCCTACCTACCTTACCTACCCTATCTACCTACCTACCTTACCTACCTTACCTACCTACCTATCTCACCTACCTACCTACCTACCTTACCTACCTACCTACCTACCTACCTTACCTACCTACCTACCTACCTACCTACCTACCTTACCTACCTACCTACCTACCTACCTACCTACCTTACCTACCTACCTACCTTACCTACCTACCTACCTTACCTACCTACCTACCTACCTACCTACCTACCTACCTACCTACCTTACCTACCTACCTACCTTACCTACCTACCTACCTACCTACCTACCTACCTACCTACCTACCTACCTACCTACCTACCTACCTACCTACCTACCTACCTACCTTACCTACCTACCTACCTACCTTACCTACCTACCTTACCTACCCTACCTACCTACCTACCTACCTACCTACCTTACCTACCTACCTACCTACCTTGCCTATCTTACCTACCTACCTACCTACCTACCTTGCCTATCTTACCTACCTTACCTACCTACCTACCTACCAACTTTACCTACCTACCTACCTACCTACCTACCTACTTTACCTACCGTTCCTTCAGGTGTGTTTGTAAGATAATTTGGTGAGTTGGTGATAATATTAAGAATATAGTGTATAGTGTTGATTATAAAATACTAATGTCCTTTCTCTTTATTTACAGGTAAGTTGATCCTGCAATATTCTGGACGTGGTTGGACTATTATCAATGGTGATGGTATATCTGTTTAAAAGGTAAGGGGTCCATATTGGGATTTAAAGGGGAGATGGGTCGTATTTCGGGACCCTCTTCTCCCTCATGTTTAGCCCCATTGGTTGCGAGATTATTAGACGTTCGCTCTATTAGTTTGGCAATTTGGAGACCTTTTGCCTCATTGTGTTGTCAATATTAAGACCTTTCGTGTTATTTAGGTGTCATTTTTTCTGGCGAGCTATAGCGAGCTTGAAATATTAGGAGGAACCGGACTTCGGACTGGACATTTTTCTACCGAAAAATTTACAAATTTATCTTGAACGGGGGTCTAGGGTTATTTTTTTAAAGCTAGATGAAGGTCTAGCGAGGAAAAATAAAAATATAACTAGCCTACCTCCTTAAGGGGAGGGTTGTACTTTGTTCCCTATATTTCCATCAAGCTTACGATTACACCCCCTAGACCCCCTTTCAAGATAAATGTGTACATTTTTCGGTAGAAAAATGTCCCGGCCGAAGGGCGGTTCCTCTTAAATTACAGGCTCGCTATCGCTCGCCAGGAAAAAATCGACACCTAATTGGCCCGAAAAGTCTTAAAATTGACAGAAATGGGGCGAAAGTTCTTAAGATCGCCTAACTAATGGGGCGAAAGTTTTAAAATTTCAAAAGCAATGGGGCTAAACATGAGGGAGAAAGGGATCCAGAAAACAATCCCTCAAGTGGAAATCTCCCCTTAAGGAATTATACGAAGTGTTGTAGTATATTGAACCATTGGACAGGTGTGGTGGGGAGTATGATGACAGGTGTGGTGGTGAATAGTATGCCACATAGCTTATACGGTTTCTTTACAACCCACGGTAAATCGCAAAGTTCCTATCAAGATTCCTCAGTTATTTTGAAGATTCGGTAGTGAAATATGGTGCTAATGATATCAAATTGGTCTTGATATGATACAGAGACATATTGGTATCGCGAAATTAGCTGCTAAGGGATTCAATTTACAGTCACATGAAATGAATGTGTACGGTAGGTAATTTCATAAGACATACTAAACAAATCTTCGTGACTGTTGCTACCTTACACCATACCCCCATCTCTCTCTCTCTCTCTCTCTCTGAAAACGAATGGGACTAAACACGAGGGAGAAGGGGGTCTAGAAGAGCGACCCATCTCCCCTTAAAATAATTGGAGCATAATCTCTCTCTCTCTCTCTCTCTCTCTGTCTCTGTCTCTGTCTCTGTCTCTCTCTCTCTCTCTCTCTCTCTCTCTCTCTCTCTCTCTCATCTCCTCTCTCTCTCTCTCTCTCTCTCTCTCTCATCTCTCTCTCTCTCTCTCTCTCTCTCTCTCTCTCTCTCTCTCTCTCTCTCTCTCTCTCTCTCTCTCTCTCTCTCTCTCTCTCTCTCTCAATGTTCAGAAGTTGTTAAGAAGGCAAACAAAATAATTGGCTTTATAGGCAGGTCATTTGAGCATAAATCCAAAGAAGTTATCCTAACCCTTTACAATTCCTTAGTCCGCCCTCTTCTGGAATACTGCGTTCAATCCTGGTGCCCTTATTACCAAAAAGATATTAACAAGCTAGAACGAGTTCAACGTAGAGTTACCAAAATGATACCTAGCCTAAAGAACAAACCATACGAAGAGCGTCTTAGAGAATTAAATCTATTTCCTTTAACCCAGCGCAGATTAAGAGGCGACTTAATTCAAGTGTTCAAAATCATCAAAGGCATCGACAATATGAACTGTAGTAAGTACTTCACTATCGACCAATCTAATTACACGCGGGGAAACGGTTGCAAAATTATTGGTAAATCTTTTAACTCGCACGAATCTAAGAATTTCTTCTTCAATCGAGTTGTCAACTTGTGGAATGGGCTTCCCCGAGACGTTATAGACTGCAGCACCGTTGATTCATTTAAATTCCGCCTAGACAAATATCTCGCATCAAACCCGCGACTGACTGCGTTTGTAAATGAATAACTTTATCCTCCCCTCAGTTACTAACCCATATGTCCCCTACTAACTTCCTAGTCCTGCCGCGTTAGTGGCAGGGCAGTAGTTCCCTTTCCAATGTTCCCTTACCCACTCTAAACCACTGTTTGGACACTTGATCCTCAGTGTTTTGGAGGACAAACAGCCTAGAAGGGTCACTAGATCTGTTGTTGCTTGATTTCCTTTGTACTCCTTTGTACTCTCTCTCATTGTGTTGACAGGTGTGGCATGAGAGTGCCATTGAACAGGTGTGCGGGGTGTAACATATGTGACACCTGTTTATGAGAGAGTTACACAGAGTTATACTGATACTCTGACCACCACACACCTTGCGGTCCCTACTAGGTGGTCCGGCCTTTGTACTACTAGACAGGGACAGTTTATAGTAGAAGAATAGGACAACAAAGTAGAAGAGAGAGAGAGAGAGAGAGAGAGAGAGAGAGAGAGAGAGAGAGAGAGAGAGAGAGAGAGAGAGAGGGAGGGGGGGGGTAGAGAGAGAGAGAGGGGGGAGGGAGGGGGGGGTTAGAGAAGAGAGGTGGGGAGAGAGAGCGAGGGGGAGAGAGGGAGTGAGAGAGGGGGGAGGGAAGGGGAGGGGGGGAGTAGAGAGAGAGAGAGGGGGAGGAGGGAAGGGGGTAGAGAGAGAGAGAGAGGGGACGGGGAGAGAAGGAGGGTGGGGAGTAGAGAGAGAGAGAGAGGGGGACGGGGAGGGAAGGAGGGTGGGGAGTAGAGATAGAGAGAGTGGGGGGGGGGCAGCTAGAGTTATGTCCGGTACCACTTACGGTATATATATTATGCTTGTCTTCTGGGAGGTTCGGAATCTTGTCCTATATATGCTTCATTATCTCTTTCCCTCCTACTGTGTTGGTGATGGTGATGATGATGGTAGTGCCACTGTAGGTTTATTTGGTTTGATATCTATTTTTTTATTTTTTATTTTTTTTTTTTATTTTTTTTTTGGCACTGAAGGTTTGTTTTATTTATTATTATTTTTTTTTTTATCGCGGCAGTTTGATTTATTGGTTGGTTTCAGTGAAGTGGGTGTTGTATTTGTATTTGTTTATTTTTTTTATTTTTTTTAAGGGGAGGTATTTGTTATTTTCTGCACCCCGTTCTCCCTCATGTTTAGACCCACTCTTACTGAAAAATCTGTAGTTAACCCTATCGTGGTAATCTAAGTGTGCGTTTTGTGAGAGTGAGTGAGGTCAAGGGATGATGATGATGATAATGATGATGTAGAGGGGTGAGGTTGCTATCAGTAGGTACTACTAGATAGATAGATAGATAGATATATAGATAGATAGACTGACTGACTGACGGGTGAACATGACATCTGACTAGATCTGAATATCTGATTGATGGCAATAGATAAAAGAATGGATGAATTATTGATGAACTGGTTGTCTGAGAGCGTGACTGGCAGAGACTGTAAAGACTGTCTTTATATGTAATCAATTGAGCCTTGACTGGATACATACACTAAGACTGTTCAGATCAAAAATAAGACTGTTCAAATACAAAATAAGACTGTTCAAATAATAGACTGTTCAACTAACAAATGACTGTTCAAATAAAAATATACCACTGTTCAACTAACAAATGACTGTTCAAATAAAAATAAGACTTCAAATACAAATATGACTTCAAATAATAAATAAGACTTCAAATAATAAATAAGACTGTTCAAATCCACATATTGTTCAAATTATAAATAGGAGTGTTCAAATAAATAATAGGACTGTTCAAATAAAATAGGACTGTTCGCATTACTGGATTTAACGTTTGGTTGGTTTGCTTTCTTGTTAAATGTGGAGGCTAAAATAATGTTGGTACACACACACACACACACACACACACACACACACACACACACACACGCACACACGCGGACGGGGCTAGTTTACCGAGCGGTCCTTTGTAAGCTTAATAAAATCGTCTGAGGGTAGGTAGAATATAATAAATACTAGAAGTTGACAGGATTAAGATTAAGAGTGTATTGACCCCTTCTAAGCTACCACCTGCAGTGTCTGGGTGTCTTAGTGTGTGGGGTGGTGGTGGGTAGGGTGGTGATGTGTGGGAAGGGAGGTGGTGTGTGGGAAGGGAGGTGGTGGTGGTGGTGTTGTGGCTGGTGGGAAGGATGGTGGTGTGTGGGAAGGGTGGTGGTGTGGGAAGGAAGGTGGGGGTGGTGGTGAGGGAAGGGTGGTGAGGAGGGTATTGGTTTGGGCAGAGTGGTGGAGCAAGGTGGAGGGATGGTGGTGCAAGGTGGAGGGGTGGTGGAGCAAGGTGGAGGGGTGGTGGAGCAAGGTGGATGGGTGGTGGAGCAAGGTGGATGGGTGGTGGAGCAAGGTGGATGGGTGGTGGTGGAGGGGTGGTGGTACAAGGTGGATGGGTGGTGGAGCAAGGTGGACCAAGGTGGATGGGTGGTGGAGCAAGGTGGATGGGTGGTGGAGCCTAGTGGAGGGATGGTGGAACAAGGTGGAGGGGGGGTGCAGCAAAGGGGAAGGGACGGTGATGTAAGGTGGAGGGATGGTGGAGCAAGGTGGAGGGATAGTGGAGCAAGGTGGAGGGATAGTGGATCAAGGTGGAGGGATAGTGGAGCAAGGTGGAGGGATGGTGGTGCAAGGTTGAGTGAGGGTTGGAAGGGGTGATGGAGCAGGGATAGTGGAGTAAGGTGGAGGGGTGGTGGAGCAAGGTGGAGGGGTGGTGGAGCAAGGTGGAGTGAGGGTTGGAAGGGGTGATGGAGCAGGGATGGTGGAGTAAGGTGGAAGGGTGGTGGAGATGAGCTGGCAGGACATCAAGTATTATAGTTCTAGGAAGTTGCCCCCACCACCACTCCCTCCCTTCCTTCATGGCTCTTCTTGCTAACTCATACATAATAGCCTACTTTGGCACAAACAACTATTTATTAACCCATTCTGTACCGGCGACCTATTTTATATTATATTGTAACTATTCAGACGATTTTAGGATGTGCTGTAGTAAAAAGAGTTGAGATACTTAAAAGCCTGTTCATTTTTCGATATAAAAATGACTCTGGCGAAGCCGGATTTCTCCATACAATGCTGGCTCGTCATCGCTCGCCAGGAAGAAATCGACACCTGGATGGCGATAAATGTCTTAAAACAGTAGGTTGAATGGGGCCGAATGGATACAAGCCAGAGAAAAGGAGAGAGCAAAAAAGCCGGTCACCCCCCTTAATCTGGCGAGAAATTGGCTTGTTTTCATCTTGAATACTCCACTATTACAACGTTTGCATAGCCAAATATGCTGTTAATTACGGAAACCCTGGCAACAATAGGAGGCACAGACGTAGTAGTGTCATAGTTCTCCATTAGTTATCGATAAATGAGCTGCTAAGGAAGTTAAGTATCTGCCAAGTTAAGGGGAGGTATTTAGGGTGTTCCCTAGACCTCCATCAAGCTTAAAATTAAACCCCCTTGACCCCCTTTCAAGATAAATTTGTACATTTTTCGGTAGAAAAATTTCCCGGCCCGGTTCCTCGTAAATTACAGGCTTGCTATCGCTCGCCAGGAAAAAAATCGACACCTAAATGGTACGAAAGGTCTTAAAATTGACAGAAATTGGGCGAACGTTCCTAAAATCGCCAAACTAATGGGGTGAACATCTTAAAAACTCAAAAGCAATGGGGCTAAACATGAGGGAGAAAGAGGTAAAGACAAAAATCCCTCAAGTGGATATAATCTCCCCTTAAGATTACACCCCCTTGTGCCCCTTTCAAGATAAATGTGTACATTTTTCGGTAGAAAAATTTCCCGGCTGAAAGCCGGCTCCTCTTAAATTACAGGCTCGCTATCGCTCGCCAGGATAAAATCGACACCTAAATTGCACGAAAGGTCTTAAAATTGACGGAAATGGAGCGAAAGTTCTTAAAATCGCCAATCTAATGGGGCGACTGTCTTAAAATCTCAAAAGCAATGGGGCTAAACATGAGGGAGAAAGGGGTCCAGAAAAAAAAATCCCTCAAGTCGATACCTCCCCTTAAGAAAACACCCCTCAAGATAAATTTGTAGTCCTTTCCGAACGCCGGTTTCTCTTAAATTACAGGCTCGCTATCGCCCGCCAGGAAAAACAAATCGACGCCTAGATTACACGAAAAGGCTTAATATAGGCAAAGAAATATGGCGAAAAGTCTAAAAATCGCCAAACTAGTAGGCCGAACGTCATACAATCTGAAAACCAATGGGGCTAAACATGAGGAAGAAGGGGGACCAGAAAAGCGACCCATCTCCCCTTAACACCGCTTATAAATACCCCCCCCCCCCCCCCCCCCCCCCCGCTAGGCGATGAATCCAAGCCGTGAAACAATAAAGGTGAGATGGATGGGTGACTACTGTCGGTCGGAAATGTGAGGGAGGGTATGTGTGAAGCTCAAGGTAGGTAGGCCAGGTAAACAAATAAGGTGGAGAGAGAGAGAGAGAGAGAGAGAGAGAGAGAGAGAGAGAGAGAGAGAGAGAGAGAGAGAGAGAGAGAGAGAGAGAGAGAGAGAGAGAGAGAATGGGGGAGAGAGAGAGAGAGAGATGGGGGAGAGAGAGAGAGAGAGAGAGAGAGAGAGATAATGGGGGAGAGAGAGAGAGAGAGAGAGATATAATGGGGGAGAGAGAGAGAGAGAGAGAGAGAGAGCGCTAGCTACATAGATACACAGACCTCAAGGTCCTTACTAGGCAGTCTGGCCTTACAAACTATATATATTTATATATACCGTATATATATATATATATATATATTCATACATATATATACATACTGTACAGCGTACACACATACACATACAGAGAGAGAGAGAGAGAGAGAGAGAGAGAGAGGGAGAGAGAGAGAGAGAGATTACAAGGTGTGAGAGAGAGAGAAAGAGTGACAGACAGAAAGAGTGACAGGCAGGCAGGCAGGCAGACAGACAGACAGGCAGGCGAGAGAATTTACAAGATTAGCTTAAGATAAGATTAGGTATATGTGGAGGATTTTGAACGACCTTGAGATATCCTAGTGTGTATTTTCTTTATATATTATTTATGGATTTATTTATTATTTTCTATTTATATATTATTGACTTCAGGATTAAGGGGAGATATCCACTTGAGGGATTTTTTTTCCTTGACCCCTTTCTCCCTCATGTTTAGCCCCATTGCTTTTGAGATTTTAACCATGTTCGCCCCATTAGTTTAGCGATTTTAAGAACTTTCACCCCATTTCTGACAATTTTAAGACCTTTCGTGCCATTTACGTGTCGATTTCTTCCTGGCGAGCGATAGCGAGCCAGTAATTTAAGAGGAACCGGCCTTCGGCCTGGACATTTTTCTACCAAAAAATGTACAAATTTATCTTGAAGGGGGGTCAAGGGGGTTTAATTTGAAGTTTGATGGAGGTTAAGGTAATAAACTAAAAACCTCCCCTTAAGTCTATTACCGTACTCAGCCTGGGATTCGATCAGTGGCATCCAACTTAGTCTGAGTAGAGTCGGGCTAATAAGTGATGTCTCGGCACTTAGTATATTTTAATCAATAATTGGTATCGGTAATATATATCTAAAACTTGATCTATTCGTTTCGAGTGAGATAGATAATAATAACATGTTCCGACACTTACCCAGCGTATTCGACATCTGGCAGACAACCCTCTCACATCCTGACGCGATTTTTGAGCCTATTAGGGATACTTTAAATCCTTTGTTACCGTCAGGGGTATCTATAAACCTTTAGTTTGTTTACTTCTACCTCTGCAGTTGTCTTTGAGTTAGCTGTGGGCAGAAAACTAATTTTGGAGAGGTAATTATAACAGTGAGAGTAATCTATTTCTTATTGCTTATCTGGCAACCTCTGCGTCCTATGGTCGTGAGAGGGTTAATATGGCACAGAGGGAGAGCCAAACGTAATGCCAGCTGAGCCATGACTTATTAGCGTCACCGTACATGATTAGATTGATAGCCTATCCAGTATTCGATTAATGGATATTGATTGTAGTCATGTATATACTCAAGGGGAGGCAGACCGTTTTTCTGGACCCCCTTCTCCCTAATGTTTAGCCCCACTAGTTTTGAGATTATAAGACGTTCGGCCCATTAGTTTGGCGATTTTAAAACACTTCATTCTATTTCGCCCATTTAAAGACCGTTTTGTTTTGTTGTCAATTTAATTTAAATATTTTTTTTTTTTTTAGGTGTTTTTTTTTTTTTTTGTTGGCTCGCGACAGCGAGGCCTGCATGGACCCTCCGGTCTGTGGGTCTGTTTTTCTTCGGGGGATAGTGTCAAGGGGTGAGCCGCGAGCCGCATTTTAAGAGGAACCGGCCTTCGGCCGGGAAATTTTTCTACCGAAAAATGTACAAATATTTATCTTGAAGGGGGTTCTATGGGGTGTTTTTCTAAGTTTGATGGTGGTCTAGGGAGGCAACTAAAAAAAAAAATAGACCAAACAAACGGCCAGCCTCCCCTTAACCTTTAACTGTCTTGGTGGTGTAATGGTTAGAGTGTTTTAAGATATGTATGTGGTATCCCAGGTTTGAATCCCGGGAGGATCACATACTTTCATTAATTTCATTGGGAGGTGTTAGGTGTTGGGAGTGAAATGTATCTATTAGAGAATTCCTTCAGGGGACATGACAAATGTACTAAAGCTCAGTGATAGCGAAAGAACTCGTACAAATGGTTTCAAATTAGATAAATTTCGTTTCAGAAAAGATATAGGCAAATATTGGTTTGGTAACAGAGTTGTAGATGGGTGGAATAGGCTACCAAGTGATATAGTGGGATCAAGAACGATAGGGAGCTTTAAGATAAAATTAGATAGGCATATGGACGAGATGGGTTGGGTGTGAGGGGGATCTGCCAGGTGTGGGCCAATCGGCGTTCAGCAGACCCCCTCGTAATCTTGTGTTAATCCCTGACCATTTTGGTGGGGGGGGGGGGGGGGCAGTACTCAAGGTATTAGTGAGTTGGGCCTTGTAATTGGGATTGGGTGTGCCTGGTATGGGCCGATCGGTTTTTTGCAGACTCTCATTTTCTTATGTTCTTATGTTCATTGCAAACATTGAAAGTACTATAGTAAACCTAACCTAACCTAACCTAACCTAACCTATAGTAACACAACTGATATTCTTTACAAGTAGGCCTATACAGGTTATTGGTATAGTGTGAGGCTGCGAGCATTTACTTTTACACTATTAACACTGAAGGGGAGATTTCCACTTGAGTGGAACCTGTTTTTTTGTCTTTCTTGACGCTCCTTCCGTCTGTTTAGAGGAGCCCCCAATTTGCTTGTCTATATTTTAAGAGACGTTCGCGCCACGCACCCCCATTATTTTTGGATTGGTTTTAAAAGAACTTTCACAATCAAAACAAAAAAACCGCCATTTCTGGTCAATTTTTAAGAGGACCTTGTCGTGCAATTTAGGCGGTCGATTTTATCCTGGCGAACGATAGCGAGCCTGTACTTATTAAGAGGGAGAGACCCGTCTTTCCAGCCGGGACATTTTTCTACCAAAAAATGTACAAATTTACCTTGAAAGGGGCTCAAGGGGGTGTAATGTTAAGCTTGATGGATATCTAGAGACCAAACTAAAAACCTCCCCTTAAGGGGGGGAAGGTTTATTTATTGGCTGGTATATATATTTATTTGATAATGTTTTTAAGTTTCCTCCCTAGACCTCCATCAACCTTAAACAAAATATCAACAAAATCCACCTTCTAGATTAAAATGTAAAACTTGCAAACTAAACAAACCAAAATTGGGACAAGGACAATATAAAGTCAAATTAAATTATCAAAATCGCTATGTGGAAACAACGCTTACTAAAAATGAAAAGTAATTTAAATAAAAAGAACACAATCCACCACATATGGTGTACATTACTACCTGAGCAAGGTTATAATCTGTTTTCCCAAGCAAACTAATCGCACATATAACACCGCACTATCGTCACGTTTAAGGAAGTCAGTTTCTAGTTTGGGAAGGTCCCTGGAAGTTCTGGCAAATTTTTACTAAACTCTGCATGAATAAAGAAACTACATGTTAAATGTCAAAATATTATTTAAAATCAAATTTGCAACATGACAAGACATTAACAATAGTACAAAATACATGTTTTTTATTTGTTTCGTTAGCTATCGCTCGCCAGGAAACAATCGACACCTAAATGGCACGGAATGTCTTCATATTGACAAGAAATGGGGGCGATAAGGGCTTTAAATAGCCAAACTAATGGGCCGAACGTCTTAAAAAACCGAAAACTAATGGGGCTAAACATGAGGAAGGAGGAGGACCGAGAAAAACAACCATCCCCCTTTAAAAAGAAGTGTTGCATGTATAAGTGCAGCACGGTACGGTACCGTGTATTAATGTACCGGTAATGCTTGGTTAGGGTGGACCGGTGGAAGACTAAAATATACACTATATATTCCTAGAGGAGAGTTAAGGGGAGGTTTTTAGTTGGTTCCCTAGACCTCCATCAAGCTTAAAATTACACCCCTTTGAGTCCCTTTCAAGATAAATTTTGTAAACTTTTTTCGGTAGAAAATGTCCCGGCCCCGAAGGCCGGTTTTCCCCCCTCTTAAATTAACCAGGCTCGCTATCGCATCCGCCAGGATACAGGACCCCTGATTGCCACGAAAGGTCTTAAATATGGTGTTGAAAGTTCCTTAAAAATAGCTAAACTAATGGGGCAAAATGTTATAATATCAAAAACAATGGGGCTAAACATGAGGGAGAAAGGGGTCAAGAAAAAAATCCCACGAGTGGAGATCTCCCCTTAAGTGGGGAAGACAGAGTGTGTGTGTTTTGGCTGTGTTGAATTTAGCGTGTTTTGGTTGATAGTTATGTGTGAGTCCTTTAGTAATGTCGTCTAAGCATTACCTGACCTATCTATACAT
>JAVRFV010000349.1:0-42500 GCA_032716605.1 Paralithodes platypus
CCAGAGTAAAGTTGCCGAAAAATCTCCCGTGTGCCTCCGCCCCCCAAGGACCAGATGACGGAGGAGGGGCAAGGAGAGGCCGCCGACGGAGAATGGCAGTACTCAGTTTACCTACGGGGGGGGGGGGGGGGGGGATAATGGTTGTGGTAGTGGTGGTGGAGAAGGGGTAGATATAAATGAGAGGGGGACGCAGGAACACACACGTAGAATAGGGGGAGGGGGGGGGGGGGGAGAGGGTAAAATAGAAAAAGGGGAGGGGGAGATAGTTGTAGAGGACATAAGAATAGGACTGGGCAATTGCTAGGAATCATGAGGAAGGGGTAGATATAAATGAGAGGGGGACGCAGGAACACACACGTAGAATGGGGGGGGGGGTAAAATAGAAAAAGGAAGGGGTGGAAAAGGAAGGATTGCGGAGAGGAAGAGAGAGAGAGAGAGAGAGAGAATTGTGGGGACATAAGGATAGAACGGGGGAATGGTGAGAAGTGGTTAGATATAAGGAGTACTCGAGAAATGGAAGGATAGAACGCTTTCAGAATCAGGAGTACGCAAGAAAGAGAAGGATATAGCGCTTTCAGAATTAGAGGTACGCGAGAAAGAGGGACTAGGACGCCAGGAGGAAGGAGAGAAATAGATTATAACCTACAGAAACACGATGTAGTGGCGCAAGAGAAGGGGGAGGGGGGGGGGGGGGGAGGGAGGGAGAGGGTCGGTATACTATGAAGGGGCTCCTACAGGAACACCCAAGTAGAAGGACTTCAGGGCGTAAAATGGATCTGGAGGAGGACGAAAGGAAAATGGTGGTAGGATATTGCGTAAAATACATGTGGTTGATGATGGTGAAAGTAAAATGGTGGAAGAAAGACTTGCGTAAAGTGGATTAATGTAAAATGGTGGAAAAAAGACTTGCGTAAAATATATGTGGATGAGGATAAATGTAAAATGGTGGAAGAAAGACTATTGCGTAAAGTGGATTAATGTAAAATAGTGGAAGAAAGACGCGTAAAGTGGATGAACTAATATTGCGTAAAGTGGATATGGATGAGAGTGAAAGTAAACTTGTGGAAGAAAGACTATTGCGTAAAATAGATGTGGATGAGGGTGAAAGTAAAAGGGCGGAAGGGAGAATATTTACATGAAACAAAGCCAAAATAGAATACATAATATAATATTATAGTCCAACAAAACATGACTTGGTTCTTCCTCTTTAATTTCTTATAGTACAGGTTTTCTCGCAACAAATAAAGCTAATGAACTTTTCTCTCCAGATATTTAACCCTTTTAGTACCAGTGACGTCCTTTTCATTTTTTTCTGGAATCGTATTCAGGTTAGGAAGGATGTCTTCCCGTTAAATGATTGCAGACTATCTCCATTAATCCTTTTAGCTACCATATATCCTTCGTAAGCTTCATAAAATCGTCTTAATGCAGCCGAAATAAAAGCGAACATACGTCGCCTGTACTGTTAGGGTAAATGAGAGTGGAGATAGTTTAGCTCAAATGGAGAATATCAAATAAAGGGGGTGAAGCTTGGTGAGTGGGGAGGAGGGGGTGAAGCTTGGAGGGAGAGGGAGGTGGGGGGGATTGGTGGGTAGGAAGGAGGGGGTGAAGCTTGGAGGGACAGAGAGGCAAGAGAGGAGAGAGGGAGGGGATGAAGTATAGAGGGAGAGGGTGAAGCTTGGTGAGTGGGGAGGAGGGGATGAAACTTGGAGGGACAGAGAGGGAGGTTGGGAGGATTGGTGGGTAGGAAGGAGGGGGTGAAGCTTGGAGGGAGGGGGTGAAGCTCGCGGCAGGACAGGGGTGTAATTTGGCAGGACACACGGCGCCGCCTTGTTAGTCCCGCGACACTCCCCAGGCCAGTTACCCCCTCCCTCCCTCCCTCCCTCCCCCCCTCCCCCCTCCCTCCCCCCCTCCCCACCCACCTATCCATCCCACCTCCAATCCCTCATCCCCCTCGGCATGCCTCCCAGCCCTAAAGTAACGATTGGGGTACTTTGATAGACCTGTGTTGCAAAATAGCTATACTATTGAACATGCAAAGGATTGAATAATGGGAGATATCTGTTTATTTATTTATTTATGTATTTATTGTTTTTAGTTTCCTTCCTAGGCCTCCATCAAACTTAATAAAACTTACACTCAAGGCCCCATTTTGAGATAAATTACCCGGCCGAAGGCCGGTTCTTCCTAGCCAGGAATATATTGATACTTAAATGGCTCGAAAGGTCTTCAACTGACAAAAAAATGTGTTCAAAAGTCTTAGAATAGCCAAACTAATGGGGCGAATGTCTTAATATATCATAAGTAATGAGGCTAAACATGAAAGAGGAGGGGGTCCAAAAGAAAACACCCCATAAATTATAATCAATAGTTATAATATATAGTTTTTAGGTTGCATTCTTTGCGTTCTTTACACTCTTCCACTCGTCACTCTTCCGCATTCTTTACAATCTTCCACTCGTCACTCTTCCACATTCTTCCACTCATATTCATTCTTTACATTCTTCCACTCATCACTCTTCCACATTCTATACATTCTTCCACTCATCCTCATTCTTTACATTCTTCCACTCATCATCTCCTCTTCCACATTCTTCCACTCATCCTCATTCTTTACATTCTTCCACTCATCACTCTTCCACATTCTATACATTCTTCCACTCATCCTCATTCTTTACATTCTTCCACTCATCCCTCTTCCACATTCTTTACATTCTTCCACTCATCCCTCTTCCGCATTCTTTACATTCTTCCACTCATCCCTCTTCCGCATTCTTTACATTCTTCCACTCATCCTCATTCTTTACATTCTTCCACTCCTCTGCTTCTCCTCCGTGTCTCTCATTATTTCCATGGTTCGTATTCCCCGTACAGAGCAAGGTATGAAGGCGGTGTCACACGAACGATTTTTCCGGCAATTTCTTTCGGGCAATTGTGGTCTGGTAGCTCCTGAATTATCCACTACAACTACCATTACATTAAACATCACCATCTTTACATAAAGGGGATGAAATAATTGAAATGTGACTGAACCCACGCGAGGTAGTAGACAATATCACACTATGTTTTCCACAGCTCAAAACAACAAAAGAGAGCAACAGAGGCAAAAATAATCGTTCTTCTTTTTTTTTCAGTATTTTTGAGGGACTGATACGTTGGTGGTGATAAAAAGTGTGGCATTAGTTCACCACGGTATACAACATTAATGATTTCCCTCACTCTCACTCTCTCTCTCTCTCTCTCTCTCTCTCTCTCTCTCTCTCTCTCTCTCTCTCTCTCTCTCTCTCTCTCTCTTTCTCTCTCACTCTCTCTCTCTCTCTCTCTCTCGTCTTTGCTATCCTTTCCTTCCACTTTCTCTTACTCTCGAAGTTGCTATCTCTACTAAAATAAAGTCCTAGCCACCTCGCTGGGATCACAAGAACTGTGTGGCCAGTGTATCTATGTAAATGTATGTAAATTTATCTCGCTGTTGTATAGAGAAACCGTTTCATTTGGAGTTTATTTTCTGTCTTTTTCTGTTTTTCCTCTTTTTTGTTTTTGTTAGCTATAGAGTGGAGTGGCTGCTAATGAATTAATATCATTGACGGGATGTTAAAAATTAGCTTTGTGTGGGAGGTCGTGCGTTCGCGTGTGTGTATGTGTGTGTTTGTTTTTACTGTGTGCAATGCTTTGAGTGTGTATGTGCTTGTCTGCCTATGTGCATTTTGTGCAAGTTTTGAGTGTGTGGTTGCCTACGTGTGCTTGTGTATGGAATTTAAGTGTGTGTGGGTGTTTTTTTCCTGCCTATGTGTGTTTACATGCGTTTTATGTGTGAAATGTACATATTGGCCTGACGAAAACAAAGAATGGCTGCTTTCAATGGTATCCAAAAGAGACTGAGGCTTGTCTGTCTTTGTCGTCAGCTTTATTCATATCTGGGTGGCGTCTAGTATAATTATGTATGCTTTCCCTGTCATCTCTGTTCCCTCTCCGATGTTTCTTGTTGATCCTCCCTACCCATTTAAGGGAGTGCAGCTGTGGCTACTGACTGACTATTCGCGTCTAAACGACACAAGTTTTACATAAACGTCCCCACAACTTCATCTTGCTTGATGAAAGTTTAAAAAAAAAAAAAATGCTATTACTCACTATACCCTATGCATTATAAATTGGCCAAAAAACCCGACCACTAACCTCTATGATTCTACAACGAGAACAGTAATCGAGCTAATATATCGACCATTTAGGAAGAGTAAACCAGGGAATAGATGCGGAAATGTACAGCCCATTTCCTTTTGCCCTTCTTGAGTTGCAGAGGTTATTGGTTACGAACTCTGGCCTACTTATAATGAACAGACTATAAATATTAACCCTTCAACGCGATGATATAATGTTCATCTCATTCTGGTTACCATTAAATAAATAGAATAAAATACCCCCAAGACTCCCCCTCCGAGATAAATGTTTACATTTTTCGGTAGAAAAAGATCCAAGCCGAAGGCCAGATCCTCCTAAATTACAAGGTCGCTATCGCTCGCCAGTAACAAATCGAGAAGGGTCTTAAAATTGACAGCAATAGGGCGAAGGTCTTAAAATTTCCAAACTAATAGGGCTAATGTCTTAAAATATCAAAACTAATGAGGCTAAACATGAGGGAGGAGTTTCAGAAAAATAACTATTATTGAAAATCTCCCTTTCACTGAACGTAACAAGAAGGTATGAGTATATTCAGCGCCGTGTCGTTGTATCCTGGATGTCAACCCTTTCAAGATCCGATTACGCATTTCCTTTCTGTTATTGGACGATTGTATTCATATTAGGAAGGGTATGTGGAAGTCAGAGGGTTAATTGAGATAGTCTTTACCCTTATTATTCCCACAGATCCTTCCTAAACTGTATATATATATATATATATATATATATATATATATATATATATATATATATATATATATATATAATCCTCAAATTATAGCCAGAATAAACTGTCAAGCTTCAAAGAGTTAACAAACGGCGGAATGTACAAATCACCTCCATAAAAAACCTGTAAGTCTACTGTTGTTAACTCGATCTTACCGCCTTCCATTCATAGTGTGGCTCATAGGATGCGTGTGTGTATATTTGTTTGTACTTTTATTTAGATGTATATGTAATGATAATAATAATTAATAATAACAATACAAGTAATAACATTAATATTAAACAGGTTTTAATAAAATAACAGCCAAATTCGATTAATAATACACGTGCGTGTGTGTCTGTGTGAGAGAGAGAGAGAGAGAGAGCGAGAGAGAGAGAGCGGGAAGGGGGGGAGTGCGCGTGTGTGAGTGTGTGTGTATGTGTGAGTAGAAGTATTGCTAATAATAAATTATGGTCATTACAGTGACCTTGCATGTAATGAATCCTTGACGGGGTGACGTATTTTTTTTTTTTTTTTTTTTTTTGCGATAGGTAATGGGGGCAATTTTAACCCTTTCAAGATACATTACGCATTTCTTTTCTGTTACCTGGCTATTATTAGACTATTTTATTCAGATTAGGAAGGGTATGTGGAAGTCAGAGGGATAATTTAAGGTACATTACACATTTTGTTTTCTGTTTCCTGGTTATTATTTGACTATTTTACTCAGATTAGGAAGGTTATGTGGAAGTCAGAGGGTTGATTGAGATAGTCTTTTACCCTTATAATGCCCACCGATCCTTCTAAGCTGTCTAAAAATCGTCGAATGATAACCAGAAAACAAAGGAAAAGGGTTAATGGTGGTGTTGCAGATTGATTGGGGGAGTCGGGAGATCAAGGCCACACACTAACTAAAGGGATAGGTACTGTCGCTCGTCGGGTGAAAATCGACACCTAAATGGCACTGGTCTAAAATTTTGCAAAGGAATGAGGCGAAAGGTCTTAAAATTGACAAAGTATGGGACAAACTTCTTAAATTCACAAGACTTGTGGGGCTAAACATGAGGGAGAAGGGGGTAAAGAAGAAACAAAAACCTTCCCTTCATGCGCGCGCACACACACACACACACACACACACACACACACACACACACACACACACACACACACACACACACACACACACACACACACACACACACACACACACACACACACATCAAGCCTATCCCACCGCCTCTCCATTTCTCTCCTAACCAGCCTTGAACCCATCCGCCCCCCCCCCCCTTCCATCCCCCCCTCCTCTCCATCCCATCCCAAACTATAAATTCCTATTCCCACCCAGATGCGGCAGTTCGTATAACACCAATACTACAAACTTTACTCCGATTGACTGCTAGAAGTCCCTCCTAATCTGAATAAAATTTAATGTAAGGTGCAATCAGAAATAAGAGCGAACATTAGAGCAGTTTTGTATATGTATAGGTACCAAGTCCCGTCCACTCACTAACTCTCTGCAATCTCTCTCTGTCCGCCGCAATGTTGCATCTCTCTCGCTATTCTATCGCTACTATAATAATCAGTGTTCCTCAGAGCTTTCCCAGTGTATACCACCTCCTTTACGTAGGGCACGTGGTACCCGTCTTGCAACTCAATCCCACCCCTACTCTGTGCAACTCTCCAACCCAAGAGTGAAACGTTACTCTCAAACTTTCTTCTACTCAACAGCTGAGCTCTGGAACTCCCTCCCAGAATCAATCTTTCCCTCTTCCTATGACTTAAATTGCTTCAAACTCCGTGTGTCCAGGCATTTTGGCTCGAACATCCCTTGATTTTGGCCCTGTCACTCTTTCAACTATGGGGGAGGCACTCGCTATAGGCAGTTTTGCCTTTTGCCTCCCTCAATCACATAGAAAAAAAAGTAGGACGGAAAACTGTACGGGCATACACACGGACTGCCTCAAATAGGTAGGATATAAACAAGGTAACCCGCCCTTGTTAATAAAACGACCGAAACACACAAAGAGGTAGAGGAAGGAAGAGGTAGAAGGAGATGTAGAAGATAGGAGAGAGGTAGAGGGGGAAAAGGGAAAAGAGGTAGAACGAGAGGTAAAACATGAGGGGTAGAAGATGGAAGGTAGAGGGAGAGGCAAACAACGAGGTAGAAGGGAAGATATAAGGAGAGTTGGAAGAGAAGAGGTCATCGGAGAGATAGAAGAGAAGAAGTAGAGGGAGGGATAGAAAAAGAGGTAGAAGAGGAGAAATAGAGGGACAGATAGATATAGAGGTAGTAGAACCAGAGAAGAAAAGAAAACGAAGAGGTAAAACTAATAAGCGAAACAAAGTATTATAAACGTACCGGGTTCCTCCTATTACGTGCCTGCTCATTATTGATAATTGAAGCTTGTTGCAAATCTGATCTTCCTCCTTCGTTCTGTTCCCCAATCTTTTCCCTCCCTGATCCTACTCTTTCCAAATCCTAATCCTCCTCCTCTATAATCCTCCTCCTACCCCCCAATATTCCTCCTCCCCCCCCCTCCCCCATCATCCTCCTCCTCTGTAATCCTCTTCCTCCTCTATAATCCTCCTCATTCCCAACCTTCCCTTCCCTTATCATACTCTTTCATAATCATCCTCCTCCCCAACCACCTCCTCCCCAATCTTCGTCCTCCCCATCCCAATGTCCCTTCTCTCCCTATGCTCCTCTTCCTCCCATTCTTCTCCTCGCACATCTATCTCTTCCCCGATTCTCCTCTCCTCCTCTTCCCCGAGTATCCCCCTCCCAAGATCTCCCTCCTCCTCCTCCCTGATCCTCCTCCCCACGCCGTCCTCCTCCTCCTTAGCACGATGCAATGTGGAGTCGGCCCCTAACCCACTGAAATAAAAGCCGATGCCTAATACCGACAACTTGCACGCAAAACCTCTCCGTAGCCTCAACAAAGGTCTACGATACCCCCCTCGAGCTCGCGATATTCGAACTTATGTAGAGGGCCCCTAGAGTCGAAGGTCGAATTGTGGGTTCCTCGCGCACATTCTCGACCTTGCGCGCTCTTGGGATTACGGTCGAATTCCCATCGGCTCTGCGCGGCGGGGAGGCCAGAAATGATCGATCAGTTTCTCCTCATTGCGATAGAAAAATGAGTCAAGATACAGATAATAATCACTTATCCCGCCTTTTGCCATGGTTCGAAACCCTTGACCCGGCCTCGACTTGCGCTTCCTGTAGGGGTCCCTGGCGATGATCCGTGTCCAGGATCTTATCCAGCCAAGATCCTGGTAACAAATATATCGAATTAACCCTTTCAAGATCCAATACGCATGAATATAAACACCATATGAGGAGGAGCACTTTATTGACAACGTTTCGCAGATAGCTTCTTCAGTACGCATTTATTTTCTGTTTTCCGGCTATTATTAAACGATTTTATTCAGATTAGGAAGGGTATATGGAAATCAAAGGGTTAATTGAGGTAGTCTTTACCCTTATAATTCCCAGAGATCCTTCTTAAACTATAATAGTGTCTAATGATAGCCAGAATAAACTGTCAATATGTGCCACAATCTTCAAAGGGTTAATAGGGAGAGTTAATAAGTGCCATTATAACATAGCCATAAATGACCTATGTTGTTTGTCTTTGTGTACTGATATCTTACATCATGTTATATATATATATATATATATATATATATATATATATATATATATATATATATATATATATATATATATATATTATATATATATATATATATATATATATATATATATATATATATATATATATATATATAAACTATTTGGCTCGGTTGTCTATTTAATATTTATATTGTCAACAATAATATATCTTGTTTACATTTACTCGAACCAATTTGTTGATTCTCCAAGACTACCGCAGTTTTATGACAAGTAATTCTGGCTATCATTAGACGATTTTTACTCAACTTTGGAAGCCTCTCTAGGAATCAAAGGGGTAAACCATGTATCACCTAACTGTCTGACTTTCATATGTCTTTCTTAAACTGAATAATATCGAATAGTGATATCCAAAATATGTAACTCACACACACACACACACTAATACACACACACACACACACACACACACACACTAATACCCACACACACTAATACACACACTCACACTAACACACACACACACACACACACACACACACACACACACACACATTATTTATGGTAGCTGGCATCACATTATTATGGTAGCTTGCATCACATTATTATGGTAGCTTGCATCACATTATTATGGTAGCTTGCATCACATTATTATGGTAGCTTGCATCACATTATAATTAATAGACGATAAATAACTATATTACAGTAATTCGAGTAAGAATCTAGTATTCATAAGTTCATCTTGACTCACACTGACAATATAATTCACCACTTGCGAATTTAAGGCTATAAGGAAGTTGGAGCAGTAGACATTAATTATTAACAGAATTACCAGCTAAACTACGGCTGTAATCAGTTTATAAATACATCGAACCAAATCCAACATACTTTCTATCCATGACAAACCTACATTAGTGTATTTCCGCTTAAAATAGATGTTTACGGCTCCAACTTCCTTATAGCCTGAAACTCGCAAGTGATTAATTAGTAGTCTTTTCGTCACCAGATTTTTTTTTTTTTTTTTTTTTTTTTTTTTTTTTTACCTGACCATCAAAATTTACTCTTATTCAGCTCCATAAGATGACGATATATTCAGAGGAGATGGGTCGTTTTGCTGGTCCCCTTTCTCCCTCGCATTCTAAAATAATTGGTATAAAAACTCCCTCCTTTGGGTCGACAGGTGATAGGCGAAGGAAAGCATAATTGAAAAACCATCTGGATGGTTGTCACTGCTTGTGTGTGTTAAGAGTAGCGGTGTATTATTATGTGATAGACTTTATGATAAATACAGACCACCCAGGGTAGTCTCTCTCTCTCTCTCTCTCTCTCTCTCTCTCTCTCTCTCTCTCTCTCTCTCTCTCTCTAGACTTTATGATAAATACAGACCACCCAGGGTAGTCTCTCTCTCTCTCTCTCTCTCTCTCTCTCTCTCTCTCTCTCTCTCTCTCTCTCTCTCTCTCTCTCTCTCTCTCTCTCTCTCTCTCTCTCTCTCTCTCTCTCTCTCTCTCTCGTAGGTGTCCTTTTTCTTCCACTGTTACAGGGTATGGGAAATAACCCCATTTAATATATATATATATTGGTTGAAATAATTTTTAGGGCAGATAACCTCCTTGCAACCACGTGGTCTGAGTGAAAATGTATCTAGGTAAACAACAAAAACAACAACAACAACTTAATATTGAGAGTTGCAGTTAAGGAAATACACAAGTACCATCAAATTAGTACCAAGCAACAGTTGAAGAAGAGGATAGCAGGAAAAAGTTAAACTGAGGGATTTAGGCGGTATATATCACACGAACGCTAATCCGGGAATTTTCTAAGAGCAAGTTTTTTCTTGCAGTACTTCAGGGCTTTTTTATATTGGTATCGGGAGCTAAATTGATACTAGAATATGTTTGGTGGCTTCAGACTAATACAAGATAAAATTCTGAAGTGACCCGAGGAGAATTGCTCCAAAATACCAGCGGAAGAAGGGCTGGTGTGACACCGGCTTCAGCAACAGATGGAGAAGCAGCAATGACAAGGACTGTAAGGAATAATAGATGCTTCCTTCACTTAGAGAAATGAGATATAATTAGGCACTATAACAGGAACGGACAAATACAAAAGAACATCGACGAAATCAACGAAAATGGTTTAACAATCCGCCATGAGGAAACGATACATTGTAAAATAGATAACAAATTAATCCACGAAATTTGGAATTACTAGAAAGAGTTGAACACGAAAGATGTCATTACAAATAATATCTTACGAGAAATTTTTAAAACGGAATATCAATCTCCGATAAAAAAAAAATCACATGAAAAGGCTGAACAAGAGGATAAAGCCACGAATGAAAAATAATTTGAGAAGATGGAAAGCGAAAAAAATACATACGAAATCACGAGGAAAAAAAAATATATCCGCGAATAAGAAATCACGATAAAATGAACAAAACTGAAGACAGCCGTGGTATGAAATTGCAATAATAAAAAGAAAATGCCAATACGAATACCAAAAAATATGTAAACAAAAACTGGCAGAAAACGGATTATATAGTCGCGAATAAGAACCCGCGAGACAAGACAGAAAACGGAAGATGAAGCCAGGGTAGACTCGCGTGTAGGGTTCTGAACGCGGGACCTTGAGCCTGAGACAGTCGTAAATATGGCGGGTTGGAGAGGTGGGTGGTGCCCGGCCGCTTATTTACCCTCATATACACGATGATGCATGCTTTCCTCCTCAACACACACATACACACGCTTCACGAGTTTCAGACGGGTTTCCTTCGTCTGTTTCACGTTGTGTTTTGGAATTCGTCTCATACACACGATGATGCATGCTTCCCTCCTCCACACACACACACACGCTTCACTAGTTTCAGACGGGTTTCCTTCGTCTGTTTCATGTTGTCTTTCGGAATTAGTCTCATACAAACTATGATGCATGCTTCCCTCCTCAACACACACACACACACACACACACGCTTCACCAGTTTCAGACGGGTTTCCTTCATCTGTTTCACGTTGTCTTTCGGAATTCGTCTCATACACGATGATGCATGCTTCCCTCCTTCACATACGCACACACACACATGCTTCACGTGTTTCAGACGGGTTTCCTTCGTCTGTTTCACGTTGTCTTTCGAAGTTCGTCTGTGTCTGGTTTCTTCTTTCGTGTTCGCTTTCGTATCATGCACATGTTTCAAGAGTTTCAAGCGAGTTTTGTATTTTCTCGTCACTTTCATGTTGTCTTTTGGAGTTTATTTTTTACCATATTCTTAAACTCACAAGTTTTTCAAGTTTCAGACGGTTGATCTTCCGTCTGTTTCACGTTCTTGCTTAGGAATTCGTTTTTGTGTTTCTTTGCCTCAACATGTTGTACGTGTTTGCTTTTCTCGTTTGTTTTATTGTCTTATTTCGGTGTTCTTCATTTGGATGTTGGTATTCATGCTTCAACCGGACACACACACACACACGCGCACACACACACACACACACACACACACACACACACACACACACACACACACACACACACACACACACACACACACACACACATCATTATAATCCACAAAGCTTACCGAATTATGTTCTGCATTTATTGCGTAGATCGACGATGGTGATATTAATAACCCCAGTAGATTTAATTTACCTTTGTTCCACCTGTAATACCAGTCATTTTCTCTTACTCCATTTAATTAACAGAATACTGTATACAATACATATAAATGCATTAGTGTTTACAGGTATTCATATATTCCTTGTATTGATAATCATTGGTATTTTCGCCGATATTCTGTTTTCTGCAGATACGGTAATTTGCAAATCCATGAATAACTATTGTTTGTATATTTGTGTTAATGTTCGAATACGTGTTTTGTATTCTATTATCTCTCGTATTTATTTTCTTTAACCGTCTGTTTCTTCATGTTCATATATATATATTGTTTTCTCCTTTTTCATCTTCAAATAAATTATGTTTCCTTTTGATCTTTCACTTTCATTTATCTAAGTTAAGGAAGCAACTCTTATCTTTTGTTCTTACCCCAGAACAACGATTAAATATGTTGTTAATGCTCGGTGTGTGTGTGTGCGTGTGTGTGTGTGTGTGTGTGTGTGTGTGTGTGTGTGTGTGTGTGGTGTGTGTGGGGTGTGTGTGGTGTGTGTGTGCTGTGTTGTGTGTGTGTGGAGAGTGGTGTGTGTGTGTGTGTGTGTGTGTGTGTGTGTGTGTGCGTGTGTGTGGGTGTGTGTGTGTGTGTGTGGTGTGTGTGTGTGCGTGTGTGTGTGTGTGTGGGGTTTAGTTTATATATGTAGATATTCGTCGTATATTTTAATGTTGTTATTAAACTTAAGCTGTTTTTCTTCTCTCATAATAACGCTGTATATTATACTGTGTTTCATCCTCACTATATTGTTGCTATCCGAAATCGCAGTTTTCTAATTTCGATCAGCAACGTTAAAAGTGTTAATGGATATATGGTTCTTACATCCGTAGAGTAATGCTAATTTACTCTCCCGTCATATAATTATTCTACTAATTATTAGATAATCAGTTATCTTTCTAACTAACCCATTGATAAACATACAACCAACTCTAGCCTGAAATATCATATCAACTGCCTCCTCAGATCCAGTTTAGTCACCCATCTTCAATGTTTTAAAACAACTGAATCTTTCTCAAATATCCTGAAACGTCCCTCCCTTTCCCTCTTGTCCCTCTCCCTCCCTTCCCTACTCCCCCTACCCTCCTCGTCCCTCCCCCTTCCCTTGCCTTCCCCACCCTGCTCTCCCTCCCCTCCCTACTCCCCCTACCCTCCTCGTCTCGTCGAACTGATTGATTTATGGTCACACAAACTGTTCCCGCAGGTTGTAATTTCTTCTCGTCCTTCCATTGTTTCCCTGCCTTTACCTGTTCCTTCCAGCCCGGCTCCACCACCACCACCACCCGATTTTCTCACCTGTCCCCCCTACCTCCTTTTTCCCCACCACCCGTTTTCCTTTACCCCCACCACCCGTTTTCGTTTACCCCTACCACCCGTTTTCCTTTACCCCCCCACTACCCGTTTTCATTTATCCCCACCACCTTTGTCCCACCCGTTTTCGTTTACCCCCACTACCCTTTTTCATTCATCTACTCTACCCGTTTTCATTTATCTCCACTACCCGTTTTCATTCATCTCCACTACCCGTTTTCCTTTATCTCCACTACCCGTTTTCATTCATCTCCACTACCCGTTTTCATTCATCTCCACTACCCGTTTTCCTTTATCTCCACTACCCGTTTTCATTCATCTCCACTACCCGTTTTCATTCATCTCCACTACCCGTTTTCCTTTATCTCCACTACCCGTTTTTGTTGTTCCCCACTACCCGTTTTCCTTTATACCCATTACCCGCTTTAATTTACCCCCACTACCCGTTTACATTCAGCCTCACTACCCGTTTTCATTCACCCCCACTACCCGTTTTCCTTTATCGTCAATACCCGTATTTGTTTTCATTTATCCCCGCTACCAATTTTCCTCTATCGCCAATACCCGTTATCGTTCATCCCCACTACCCGTTTTCCTTTATCCCCAATACCCGTTTTCCTTTATCCCCAGTTCCCCGCCCCCCTCCCTCTATTCTCCCTTCACCGTTTTCCAGAGTCAAGATGTTAAAGATAAACATAGTTGGTACACAGGTTTTACAGTTTCTTTATGGTCATTGCGTGTAATTTTTAAGGTGTGTGGGCTTGGGTTTTTTTCCTAAAGTTTTTGCATGTTATTTAATATGTATGCAGTATATATATATATATATATATATATATATATATATATATAGACAGACACAGACAGACAGACAGACAGACAGACAGACAGACAGACAGACAGACAGAGGAGAGAGAGAGAGAGAGAGAGAGAGAGAGAGAGAGAGAGAGAGAGAGAGAGAGAGAGAGAGAGGAGAGAGAGAGAGAGAGAGAGAGAGAGAGAGATATCCATAGATAGATAGATAAGCCAATAAAACAGAGAGAGAGAGAGAGAGAGAGAGAGAGAGAGAGAGAGAGAGAGAGAGAGAGAGAGAGAGAGAGAGATATCCGTAGATAGATAGATAAGCCAATAAAACAGATAGATGGATTCATGGATAGGTTCATAGATAGTTTGGCAGATACAAAATATAGATAAATACAGAAAACAATGATATACATACTGCAACTAGCTATATACTTATATTTCTTTGTTTAACTGTGTATCTATTCCATTCCTACTCACTTTTAAAACAAATTCACATAATCCCGATTTTATGGTTAAATTAAAACTGAGTCCCAGTATATTCCTTTAATTTCCTTTCCAGAACTGATTGCCTAGTTGTAATATTTGTAATGTTGCTTAAGGGGAGATCTCCACTTGAGGGATTTTTTTCTTGACCCCTTTATCCCTCATGTGTAGCCCCATTGCTTTTGACATTATAAAACATTTGCCCCATTAGTTTAGCGATTTTAAGAACTTTCACCCCATATTAAGACCTTTCGTGCAATTCAGGTGGCGATGTTATCCTGGCGAGTGATAGCGAGCCTGTAATTTAAGAGGAACCGGCCTTCGGCCGGGAAATTTTTCTACCGAAAAATTTACAAATTTATCTTGAAAGGGACTCAAGGGGGTGTAATTTTAAGATTGATGGAGATCTAGGGAACAAACTAAATACCTCCCCTTAATACTACTGTAAATGTGTGTTTTGTATAGTGTGTGTGTATATATGTATGTATGTTAATGTGTGTTATGTATAGTGTGTGTGTATATACTGTATGTATGTTAATGTTTGTATCTATATGGCTTATTCTTTGTCCACTTCATAAGCGTATATTAATATAGGGAATATGACGGTATAAGTTTTTCTATTAACCCTTCCATGATTTTATTCTGCTTAGGAAGGATCTTTCGTTGTATAAAAGTACTAAAAAGCATGTCATGTCATTCAAATCATCATCCAATCGATATTATCCATAAATGCAATAATAATGTAAGTTGCTGATGGGTAGAAATCCTGTTGAATTGGGTTTTACGTATCTATGAATATAATATAACCGTATCTTAGCTGGTAATTCGACTAAATATCGATTGTCTACAGCTCCATCTTCCTTATAGCCTGAAACTCGCAAGTGGATAATAATTGCTCCCGCGGATAATTTATAGCCCAGACTTAGAAATAATTGGGCGAATATTATTGGCAAAACTGACTGGAGCAAAGAAAATAAATAGCTTGTGTAATTGCTTTGTGAGGAGGCGAGTTAAGGAGGGATGGGCGGATTTATTTGCATATACTGTATATTTATCTTTGTATTATTTTTGTTTTCTTAGTTTCCTCCCTAGACATCCATTAAGCTTAAAAGAAAACATTCCAAGAACCCCTTTCAAGATAAATTTGTAAAGTTGGCACCTTAATGGCTCGAAAGGTCTTAATGTTGACAAATAATTGGGGCCAAAAGTCTTAAGATCGCCAAACTAATGGGCCGAACGTCTTAAAATCTGATAAATAATGAGGCTAAATATGAGGGAGACGGGGGGAGCAGAAAAATCAACCGTCTCCCCTTAACCAGTCTGGCCTATAAACCAAACCTTTATAGCCCGATGTCCAGCACCGGTTTCTGATTATAGCTATTATAGTCTTGTATAGATATATGGGGTAGTATTTTCAATCTCACTAATAACGACTTCCTGGTTTGGTTTTCTCCTTGCATACATAATATATAACCTGAAATTATGATGATGATGATGATTATTATTATTTATTACTATTATTATTATTATTATTATTATTAGTATTATTACTGGGCATATATAGTCCTGTAACTGTCAAAGGACTGGGGTTCTCGAAAAGGAGCTCCAGGTCTGACGCTATTCTTGATTTACAGTGTGCTGGCTTAATAATCCAGAAGTGTTGATAGCCTCTGAAGTCCCCTATATTAACTAACTAACTGTAACGGTATGTGGTAAGTTTGTTATTTCCTCGTTCTTGTACTGTACACTCTAGGACAAATCGTGGCATAACACTTTCAAAGTTATCCCGAACTTACTCGAATCTTCTCATTAATTCCTTTCCTAATAGTCATATTTCGGAGGTTAGAGTTTCATGTTGGGCCAGAATTTATCTCTGTGACTGTACCGTACAGTCACGAGCATAAATACTCCAACACTAACCACATAACGGTCGCCCCTTCGTTTCGAAAGGATCGCTATTTTTGTCTTGCCTTCCTTCACCTCTTCCTCCACTCCACCATTCCTTCCTATCCTACATGCCCTTTTCCATTTCTTCCTCTCCTTCCCCTCCTACCTTTCCACCTTTTCCCTTCTTGCCTTCTCTTTTCCTCTTCTTTTCCCCCCTCCTATTCCCTCTCATCCCTCCTCCCTTCCTCCTCCCTTCCTCCTCCCCCTCCCCCTCTTTGCCTCTCTCTTCCTCCCTCCTATTCCCTCTCACCCCCTCCTCCACCTCCTCTTTCCCCCTCCCCCCTCCTCTCCCCACCACCCATACGCCCACTCCTACTCAATATTTCTAAGTACCACATTAATTTAATTATGCAAATACCCACTACGTCCCTCTCCCCCCGCTAATTACCTTTTGCAACGTTGCAGAGGGCGGGACCATCTTAGTGTTGCAAGCACGTGTTCCCTCGCCTCTCCTCTTTGATCAACTTCCATTAGGCATATATCCTTAAGGGGCTTCAGGCGGGAAGGGTTTATTTATTGGTCGATTTATATATATATATACCGGTATATATATAGTATATATATATATATATATATATATATATATATATATATATATATATATATATATATATACTGTATATATATATTTATTATTATTATTATTTTAGTTTCCTTCCTAGACCTCCATCAAGCTTAAAAGAACAGCCCCAAGATCCCTCTTCTAGATAAATTTGTACATTTTTGGGTAAAAAAATGTCCCGGCCTCCTCCTAAATTACAGGCGCGCTATCGCTCGCCAGTGAAAAATAGACACCTAAATGACACGAAAGGTCTTATTATTGAGAAACAAATGAGACGAAAAGTCTTAAAGTCGCCAAACTAGTGGGCCGAATATCTAAAAATCTGAGAACTAATGGGGCTAAACATGAGGGAGATGGGGGCCCAGAAAAGACAATCATCCCCCCTTCTTAACTGCTTGCGTGTTTACATATGGTGCTTCGGGCGAGGTTCCATTATTTGTGTCTGGGCTTGCGGCAAGACTGGATAGCGAGAGAAGGATTCACACGAAGGCTTTTTCCGGCAATTTTATTCCGCAACTGTATTCTGGCATTATTTCGAAAACAATATTGAACTGTTATCGGCAACAACGCTTGGGCAATACAAGCAGGTACAGTCGGCCCAATAAGTGATGTCTCGGTACCAATTATGTTTTGATCAATAATTGGCATATATTGTGTGCTGGTGGTAGTGGTGGTGGTGGTGTGTAGTGGGGTTGGTGCGTAGTGGTAGTGGTGGTGGTGGTGGTGTGTAGTGGAGTTGGTGCGTAGTGGTGTATGGTGATAGTGGTGGTGGTGGTGTTTATGCTAATGAAGTAACGGCAGGTGAAGCCTAGTTATATAATGGCATGTGGTTAAGGGAAGATTTGTACTTATTTGTTCATTTAATTAATTATTTATTTATTTATTTATTTATTTTTAGTCTCCTCCAAAGACCTCCATCAAGCTGTAAAAAATACCCAAAGACCCCCCCTTCGAGATAAATCTGTACATTTTTCAATAGAAAAATGTCTCGGCCGAAGGCCGGTTCCTCCTGAAATACAGGCTCGCTATCGCTCGCCAGGAAAAAAAATCACATCTAAATGGCACAAGAGGCCTTAAAATCACCAAACTAATGAGGCTAAACATGAGGGAGAAGGGAGTCCAGAAAAACTCAATCTCCCCTTAAGTGGCCCCGTAGTATGGCTAATTATTGTTCTAATTTAGTGTGCTTGTTATGGCTACGATGGGGTTGTAGATTAAACATTTGCTAATTATTGTTTTATTTTATCGTGCTTGTTATGGCTACGATGGGGTTGTAGATTAAACATTGGCTAATTATTGTTCTAATTGATCGTGCTTGTTATGGCTATGATTTGATTGTAGATTAACGTTCGCTTAATTATTGTTTTATTTTTATCTTGATTATTTTGGCTACGATGGCGTTGTAAATTAAACGTTTGTTAAATTATTGTTATAGGCTTAGCTTGTTTATTATGGGTATGATGGGATTGTAGATTAAACCTTTTTCTAATTGGTTAAGCTTGATGGAGATCTAGGGTGGGAACTGTATGACATGATAAATATATATAACAAATATAACACACATTGTCCGTTAATTATGAGTCATTTCTTTCATTACTATGACAAGTTGATTTCACTATATTCAAGCTAGCATCAGATATAATATATACTCGGCTTTGAAAAGCCCCCTAGAAATGAACAGGGCACACACCACCTCCATTAAGGGGAGGTATTTAGTTTGTTCTCTACGTTTTCATCAAGCTTAAAATTACACCCCGTAGACCCCCTTTCAAGATAAATTTGTACATTTTTCGGTAGAAAAATTTCCCGGCCAGAGGCCGGTTGCTCTTAAATTACAGGCTCGCTATCGCTCGCCAGGAAAAAGTCGACACCTAAATGGTACGAAAGGTCTTAAAATTGACAGAAATGGGGCAAAATGTCTTAAAATGTCAAAACTACTAGGGCGAACGTCTTAAAATCTCAAAAGCAATGGGGCTAAACATGAGGGAGAAACGGGTCCAGAAAAAAATCCCTCAAGTGGAAATCTCCCATTAACCCTCTGACTGTCTTAGTACCTTTGTAAACTGAATAAAATCCTCTACTGGTAGCCAACGCAGAAGGAAGAAAAGCAACATCGTATACTGAAAGGGTTAACCGAGTGGTATTGTGGTACACTCGGATGCCATAGTCTCTAGCCCACTCATAAATATTCCTGGACTTCACCTATTTCTAGTTATGGAAGTATATCTCTGGAAATTAATTTATTAATATAACTTTTGTATACATCAACTACAAAATTATAGATACTATTTATTGAAAAACAAGTTCCCTCTAAAAATCAATCTATATAGTTTTAATTGCACAAAAACAAACGTAGGGGGTCCATGAATTCATGAGTGGGCTGGAGACTATGGCATCCGAGTGTACTAGAGTAAATAGCGGCTAGATGGAGTGATTTGTTTGGTTTCTATGTGAGTGAGGGAGACAATGTCTGACTTAAAATGTCAAACCAAATAGGGTTAAACATAAGGGAGAGAGGAGGATGACCCCCCCCCCCCCCCTTAATAATAATACTGGTGCTGATAGGTTGTGGTAATTGTGGTGATGTTTGTAGTTCCGGCTGTGGTACTTATGGTGGTGGTAGAGTTTATAGTACCTATAGTCGTGGCGGAGGTTGTGGTAATTGTGGTAGTGAAATGTGTGGTATCTGGTATAGTCTAATGATAATGATTCCGCTCATGCCCGTGGTTACGGTGCCCAACTCTCCCAAATACAACTGAAGTGAGTGGGTTCGAATCCTGGTCATGATACCTCTCTCCCAATCTGGTATAGCGTTTGAGGTTGTAGTACTTAGGACGGTGCAGTTTGTGGGACCCGGGGTAGTGTTGGAGGCTGTGGTATTAGTGGTTGTGTAATTTGTGGTACCTAGGGTAGTGTTGGAGGTTGTGGTACTTGTGGTGGAGGTTGTGGTGGAGGTGAGGCCCCTTAGCTCCCCAGGCGGGCGTCAGAAGGTGTAGTGACAGGTAACAAGGCTCTACCTGCCGCCCCCCTGCCCTCCCAGCTCGGCCCCAAGCCCACGATTCTCGACCCTCAGCCCTCACTCGTCTCAACACACACCAGCCCTTATAGCCTTCACTTGCCTTCATCCAAAGTCTTCCCCACTTCACATGCACGCAAAAGTCACCCTCCGAGGACTCAAAAATCTACTTGAAGTCGCCCCCAGAGTAAAGAGCCCGCGAGGAAAGGTAAACATATCATCGTCTTCAGTGAGAGATTTCAACGCCTGTAGATACCGTTCTCCTTTGGCCCGACTTCAAGGCCCACCTAGGGAGGCGACTGACGTAGGTCTCGCATCAAGGACCGAACCCGCACTCGCTGGACTCCCCCAGTCTGACCCTTGGCTTTATACTGCACAAGGTCGCAAATCCCCTGACCTTTTCACACCCCTCCAAGTCTCTAAGGCCTCTGACGCTAATGGAATCCCTGCGCCGGGGAGGATAAATAGAAGAAATTTTAACACACTCCCCAACCACACTGTTCACTCTGGGTGGCAAAAGTCAATACTCGTAGCGATGGGTAACTAAGGGAAAATAATAGCCGACGCTGATGGCCGTCTTGTAACGAGGAAAGGGAAGGAAAAACAATGTCAATAACGGAAGAAAAGAAACGAGTCGCTGAAATCTACAGGTATAACATAAATCAAAGGGGCTTAGGAGAGGTAAGATAAAGAAAACAGCCAAGGAGAATAAAAATATATGAAAATAAATATTAAGAAACAGGAAAGTTAAAGAAAATGAAAAATAGCAAAGTTAAGAAAAGAAGAGAGGTATAAGACAGATAACAGCCAATGAGAATAACATTAATGCAAATAAATAATATGAGACAGGGAAACTAGAGAAGAATAGCTACATAGCAAAGCAAAGGAAAATAAATAAGAAAAGTAGAATGAAAACAGCCAATGAGAATCAAAATGTATGAGAATATATATTAAAAACCAGGAACGGTAGAGAAACAAAAACATATCAAAGCAAAGAAAAGCCTATCTATCTATCTATCTATCTATACCTGTAATTATACTCAGGCCCAATCCCCATGTTTTTTTTTTTTTGTTTTTTTTTTTTGTTTTTTGTTTTTTTTTCAAAGCAAAGAAAAGAAAAGATAATGTGGCCGGTAAGTAAAGATTGAAGGCGACGGAGAAGAAGAGAAAGGTATCTTGAGTGAATCTGACAGAGTAACTAGGGGTTATAAACAGCTTACGTCGCCTATTATAAAACCATAACGAGCTTAGGGCCAAACATTCTAACATTTTCTTAACCGAATTTAATGGGGTAGTACTCGCTTTTTCTGGACCCCCTTCTCCCTCATGTTTACCATAGTTTTGAGGTTTTAAGACTTTCGTTCCGTTAGTGTGGCGATTTTGAGACCTTGCGCCTCATTTTCTTATCAATATTAAGACCTTCCGTGCCCTTTAGGTGTCGATTTTTTCCTGGCGAGCGATAGCGAACCTCTAATTATAGAAGGAACCGGCCTTCGGCCGTGACATTTTTTCTACCGAAAAATGTACACATTTATCTTGAAAGGGGGTCTAGGGGGTATTTTTCTAAGCTTGATGGAGGTCTAGCGAGGAAACTCAAAAATCAATTAATAAATAAAAATATAGACCAAAAACCAAGCACTACCCCCTTAAGCGCAAGCAAAATATGTTGTAAAATCCGTCCCTCTCAATGCTAACCAAATATGTGAGAAATATAGCTTGTAATATGATGCCTGTATTTTCGCAGGCGTGTTACCGGTACAAGCTAATAATCGTGGCTGGACCTTTGAAAAATAAACAAATAAGTAAATACATAAACAAAATATTAAATATAAATATATATATATATACCGGTATATATATATATATATATATAAATATAAGCGCGCGCGCGCACACACACACACACACACACACACACACACACACACACACACACACACACACACACACACACACACACACACAGGCCTGTACTGCCGTCAACACACATATCTATTTGTAATTATATTATTTTGCCTGTATGTGAGTTAAGCAATATTAAATAGAAAAATATTTCCAATAAATTTTTTTTTATTATGTTTGCATATTACCTTAACATTACATATTACAATATATTTATATTGAGAGAGAGAGAGAGAGAGAGAGAGAGAGGGGGGGGGGGGAGGGGGAGGGGGGAAAGGGGTTAGAGGAACGTGTCAGGGAGGGAAGAGCTAGCCTGAGTGACGTTAACACAGAGTACTGACACTTTTAAAGACCCGATGTTTCATGGCCGTTTTCAGCAGAGGATTTATACCAGAGTCACAGCACTACGATCGGATGACTTATGTAAACAAGGCGAATAGTACGCCTTCTAACACCATCCTTACCGAATACCGGTACTGTCAGTGACTCAGTCATGACAATTGCAGGTCATATCCCACAGGTATTTTGAGATTGAATTATACTATTTCAGTGTGTGTGTGTGTAATGTAAACAAAGCGGGCGATACACCCGGATACTACATCCTTACCCAATATCCTTAGGATTTCTCACAAGAAATGGAATGTTTGATCAAATTACCCGAAATCTTGGGATTGTTTTTATTCCTACTGTGTCATACTTTTCATCAATGGTTACACAAGGGAGAATGTGGACACCACTAGGTTAAGTTGATGAGGTTATATAAATTAGGTCGGGGATAAGGGGAGAGGGAGTTATCTTTAACATTGATAAGGTTATGGGAATTAGCGGTCAAAATTGAAGAGACCCCGGGCAGCCTTTTTACCTAACCTAACCTAACCTAACTTAAAACAACACAAGATAACTAGTAAAAAGGCTGTCAGGGGTCTCTTCAATTTTTACCGAATTGTCTCCTGGATTGCTTTCTGCACTTCAACAAGATTAAATAAATCTCAAAACACCAACAAAAGAAAGGTAAACACTAGAAGAACAGGACTGCTTTTATAGATTTACCTTAATTTTGATTACCAAGTCCATAAGCGTGCTTAAAGGAAATTATAAGGATTTTTTTGTTTTTAATTGAGATAACTTCGTCTTACCTCTATTTTGACATATTTTACATAACCTACACTATTTATATACCGGTACTGTACTATTATATATACAGTATTATGATATATTACTGTCATTACTATATATTTAACCTAACCTAACATGTAATTCGTATTCTCCACCAATCTTACCTTAATTTCTCCTTGACATACCTTAAACTACCCATTTTCTGTGTTTCTTGCATACCATTCCTCCTTAGTCACCCCCGTTTCATTCGCTTCTCGTTTTCTTTCGACCACCTTCTATTCTTCCTCCTCCTCTTCTCTCATCACTCTCTGCCGCTTCCCTTTCGCCCTCTTCAATTCCTTCCTCCTCTTTTCTCTCCCCCTCTTCTTTTCTCTCCCCCCCCCCCCCCATCTTCTCTTTCTTCCGCTCCCCACTTTTTCTCTTTCTCTTCCCCCCCCCCCTCCTCCTCCACCGTCCTGTTGGTATTGCTACGTTTCCTTCCCCTTCCTCTCTGCCCCCCTCCCCCCTTCTCTCTCTCTCTCTCTCTCTCTCTCTCTCTCTCTCTCTCTCTCTCTCTCTCTCTCTCTCTCTCTCTCTCTCTCTCTCCCAGCCAAGTGATACAGATGCAAATGAGGGTAGGAATCTTAACCTGGTATAAACACGTGTAAGAGGGAACACTCCTTGAAGGTGGTCTGATCTCCTAGGGTGTGGCAGTAGAGATCCTGGCGTAAAAGAGAAAGTGGTCATGTCTCTCTCTCTCTCTCTCTCTCTCTCTCTCTCTCTCTCTCTCTCTCTCTCTCTCTCTCTCTCTATTGCAAATAGCGTACTCTCAAAAGAACAAGTTGACGATATGCAACACAATCTAGATAAATTGTCATGTTGGGCCCAAATTTGGCAAATGAGTTTCAATGCGGATAAATGTAAAGTACTACATGTCGGATACCTAAATGAGAAAGCAAACTATTCGATGAATGGCACTCAGCTTAAGAATGTAAACAGAGAAACTGATCTGGGAGTAACAATATCGAGTAACCTAAAACCGAAGTCAACAAGTTCAGAAGTTGTTAAGAAGGCAAACAAAATAATTGGCTTTATAGGCAGGTCATTTGAGCATAAATCCAAAGAAGTTATCCTAACCCTTTACAATTCCTTAGTCCGCCCTCTTCTGGAATACTGCGTTCAATCATGGTGCCCTTATTACCAAAAAGATATAAACAAGCTAGAACGAGTTCAACGTAGAGTTACCAAAATGATACCTAGCCTAAAGAACAAACCATACGAAGAGCGTCTTAGAGAATTAAATCTATTTCCTTTAACCCAGCGCAGATTAAGAGGCGACTTAATTCAAGTGTTCAAAATCATCAAAGGCATCGACAATATGAACTGTAAGTAAGTACTTCACTATCGACCAATCTAATTACACGCGGGGAAACGGTTGCAAAATTATTGGTAAATCTTTTAACTCGCACGAATATAAGAATTTCTTCTTCAATCGAGTTGTCAACTTGTGGAATGGGGTACCCCGAGACGTTATAGACTGCAGCAACGTTGATTCATTTAAATTCCGCCTAGACAAATATCTCGCATCAAACCCGCGACTGACTGCGTTTGTAAATGAATAACTTTATCCTCCCCTCAGTTACTAACCCATATGTCCCTACTAACTTCCTAGTCCTGCCACGTTAGTGGCAGGGCAGTAGTTCCCTTTCCAATGTTCCCTTACCCACTCTAAACCACTGTTTGGACACTTGATCCTCAGTGTTTTGGAGGACAAGCAACCTAGAAGGGTCACTAGATCTGTTGTTGCTTGATTTCCTTTGTACTCCTTTGTACTCCTTTGTACTCTTTGTACTCTCTCTCTCTCTCTCTCTCTCTCTCTCTCTCTCTCTCTCTCTCTCTCTCTCTCTCTCTCTCTCTCTCTCTCTCTGTAGGCTACGCCATTTTGGTACCCAATCATCGGATAACTGCTTATATTTCATTAAATATTTATTTATGTGGCCGAATGGATACAAGCCAGGGAAAGAGAGAAAAGGAGAGAAAGATAATAAAAGCCGGTGACCCCCCTTAAGCTGTCTTGTACCGTATCGGCGCTGGTGCTGGACTTAGGTAGTTATATACCCTGTTTATTATAGGTAGGCCAGACATCCTGCCTCTAACCTCTTATATCTCAAGGTGGCTTAGAGCACAGTCAGGAGGATTGTCCATGCTTTAACCAACTCTACCACGGCGTGATATTGGATACTTAACTTTCTCCTTATTTTATTTAGGTTAAGTGTCCTTTATCACGCCGTGGTAGAGTTGGTTAAAACATAGACAATCGTCCTGACTGTTGGTGGTTTGAGCCCCACTGAGACTATAAAAACATACATATAGGTTTACATACATATATAAATACTGTTCTCCCTTGCTTTCCTTTTTACACCCACTCCCTCACCCCCTCCTATTACGGTCAGGCCCTCCCAATACACCTTCAGAGGCTAGAGTCGAAAGCCGGACAATTGAAAACGTGAAAATACGGGACAGCTGGATCACGCTCCGGACTTAACTTTATGGGCGAGTTGTGTGGCTGTGGGGGCGTGTACGTGTATGTGTGTGCGTGTACGTAGATGTGTGCTTCATGCTTGTGTGTGTGTGTGTGTGTGTGTGTGTGTGTGTGTGTGTGTGTGTGAGAGAGAGAGAGAGAGAGAGAGAGAGAGAGAGAGAGAGAGTAATTGAAGATAGATAGTCCCATGAATAGTTTTAAAGTGTCTTCAAGAATTTCTAAGGGAGGGAGAGAGAGAGAGAGAGAGAGAGAGAGAGAGAGAGAGAGAGAGAGAGAGAGAGAGAGAGAGAGAGAGACGGGGATGTATATTCTGTGATATGAGAACTGCGGTGTTGCATAGTAATGGGTACGTTATAGATGCGTATTGCGTTGTGTTGCATTTGTAAATATACGAGTTAGGGGTTAAGTATTTATGATTGTATGTACGTGGGTTAACTTAGTTTGTGTTGTGTGCATTTAGAGGATGAATGGGGCCGAATGGATACAAGCCAGAGAAAAGGAGAGACAAAAAGCAGGTCACTCCCCTTAACCACAAGCATTTCCCTAAGTGGTTTGTGGTCTCTTCACCCACAAAGCGTTTCGCCCACTGGCCATTTTCACCACAAGCAGACTATATTTTATCTGATACTCAACCCTTTCAGTGCCGGTGACGTCTATTTTATTTTATTCTAGCTCTATTTAACCCTTCGAGTACCAGCGACGTGTGTTATCTTTAATTCTAGCCATATTTAGACGATTTTGAGCAGCTTAGGAAGGATCTGTGGTACCGGTTGTTAAAAGGGTTGGTTAGGATAGTTTAAAGCCTTATTAATGCTTGAGGTCCTACCTAAGCTGAATAACATCGTCTAATAGTTGCCAGAATATGATGAAAAGGACGTCCCTGGTACTGAACGGGTTAAACGATTTTTAGCCTCTTAGTAAGGATCTGTAGTCGCTAAGATGGTTAACCCGTACTTACCGAGCAGCTAGCGAGACTGAAATTTAAGAGGAACCGGTCTTCGGCTGGGATATTTTTCTATCGAAAAATGTATACATTTATCTTGAATGAGGGTCTCAGGGGTGTTTTCTTAAGCTTGATGGAAGTCTAGGGAGGAAACTTTAAAAAACTAATAATACATAGATAAATAATTTAACCAAACAAATACGCTCATGCCCCCTTAATGACGGATCAAAATATAAATATATAAAAATAAAAATATATAAAAGAATAAAACCGATAACTTCGAGTCGACTCATTCATTTGGTCATGGATGATCATAGATGCCTTAAGTTACGGCGAGGTGAAAGGCATAACAAACAGGTATAACAAGAGAAC
Source organism: Paralithodes platypus (assembly GCA_032716605.1). Lineage (NCBI taxonomy): Eukaryota > Metazoa > Arthropoda > Malacostraca > Decapoda > Lithodidae > Paralithodes > Paralithodes platypus. Next base: position 27,137 of record JAVRFV010000349.1, read on the forward strand.
ATAACATAAGAACAAGAGCTTATGCCTTGCCCACGGCGTCATAGCTCCCTCCTACTCTGGAAAGTTTATCCCGTTCAGTACCGGCGACGTATTTTGCCTTTGATTTCAGCTACAGTTAGACGATTTTATGAAGCTTAGGAAGGATATATGGTAGCTAAAATTATTAACTGAGATGGTCTTGTATCTTGGTCTAGCCCCATAGCAGAGGTCGGTGAAGAGACCCTATTGTAGCAGAAACTGGACAATGTCTTGTCATATTGGTGCCACTGATGTAGGATCATTAAGTCTGTTGGTGCTTGTTTTCCTCTGTACTCCTTGTCTGTTGGTGCTTGTTTTCCTCTGTATCCCTTTTCACATACAGGATCTCTAGGCCGATGGGGATAAACTGAGGGAAAAGGGGGGGCCAGGAAAAGGAAGGATTTGTAGGATCATTAAGTCTGTTGGTGCTTGTTTTCCTCTGTATTCCTTGTCTGTTGGTGCTTGTTTTCCTCTGTATCCCTTTTCACATACAGGATCTCTAGGCCGATGGGGATAAACTGAGGGAAAAAGGGGGCAAGAAAAAGGAAGGATTTGTAGGATCATTAAGTCTGTTGGTGCTTGTTTTCCTCTGTATTCCTTGTCTGTTGGTGTTTGCTTTCCTCTATTTCTTCGCACATACAAGATCTCTAGGCCGGTGGGATAAACTGAGGGAAAAGGGGGGGGGGGGGGGGTCAGGGAAAGGGAAGGTCCTGTGGGAAAGCTCAGTGGGAGGCTGGGTGTAATTGATTCCAAGGAGTGAGTATAGTGGGTCACAGTCAGGGGTCAACGGAGAGAGAGCGAGAGCGAGCGGGCGGGGTGGGTGAGGCGAACAGAGAGGGACAGATATATATATATATATATATATATATATATATAGAGAGAGAGAGAGAGAGAGAGAGAGAGAGAGAGAGAGAGACAGAGACAGACAGACAGACAGACAGGCAGACAGACAATTTCAAACCTGTCAATATTTACTTCAACACACAATACATAAGTTTTATAGAATATTTTTTTAAATAATTTTAGAATATCTTTGCTTCTCTAAAGCATATCCAATTGTTACTTTTTTTCCATGTAATTGTTGTTTTGCTTTACCTTGTTCAGTTACTACTTTGTTACTTAACCAACTTAGCCAGAAACTGTGTGCCCTCTGCACCTAAATCAATTCTAGTATTATATTCCTAACATTTTGCTATGAATAATCAACATGTATAAATAAGAACCTATTATTCATACTAGTGTTCACCATCCCACCAATTAATTTACAAATAAACCTAACTAATAGCCTGTGTAGCCTGTATTTATCTGACCTTCCAGTCGATTAAGGACCTTCCACCCACACAGTAAACATATTTAGGGCCGACATCTTAGTAAGCATAATTAATCTTAGGTGTGTGTGTGTGTGTGTGTGTGTGTGTGTGTGTGTGTGTGTGTGCGTGTGTGCGTGCGTGCGTGCGTGCGTGCGTGCGTGTGTGTGAAGTAGTTCCTGTGACCGCGTCTGTTGGACATCATTAGATCCAACGTGGATGACGTACGTAGTGCTTGCGGGGGCGACTCTGGAAACCTCTTCCACAGCCGCAACAATGTCGTCCACGCCGCCACCTCGGATACAGAATCGCTTTCTGGTCCTGGGTGCCCTGGCGCAGAACTCGGTTAATTGGCCACGGACCATGGAGTCGCCCACAAGCCGAACTTCTTCCGTTTCCTCTTCCTCGTCAATAGCAAGAATTTTGAAGCGGTTTTGTCATGTTGTCGGGATGACCTTCCTGGTACTGGGATGCACATTGTTTCTCACTAACTGAAAGTTGTCCTGGGGGAGAGTGAGAGTAGAGTCATTATTATTTTCTGCAACATCTAAGGTAGCTGCTGGTGTGGGTACCGGTACTGTATGCACTGGAATGGCGGTTGACATCGTAGTGGTTTCTTGGGCCGAGGGCACTCCTACGTTGAGTGTGGCAAATTCTTGAAGGGATTCAAGCTTCGTAGTCAGGGCATCGATCTTGCCTTGAGCTGCATTCAATTCATCCGCAATCTTCTCTCGGAGTTGGCAAAATCTACAAATTTGGACATCAGTATCAACAAACATGGTAGGGCCAAATTTACCGGAACAACTCGTGCAGGTTCGTTGCGGCGCCATGACGATATAATCACAATATGCCTGAAAATCGCAAAAATTTATGTTAGCAAAATGGTACAATTAAAGCCTGAAAAGCACAAAAAATGTATGTTAGCAATGTGATACAATTAATTCCTGAAAATCACACAAAATTGTGTTAGCAATATGATAAAATTAATATGCCTGTGTGTGCGTGTGCGTGTGTGTGTGTGTGTGTGTAAGTCGAAAGTGGTACAGGAACAAAACTGATCGAGAGGAAGTAACCCCGACAGGGACAGAGTCGGAGAGAGAGAGAGCAGAATAAAAAGAGGGAATTAAGAGAGATTAGACTGCGGCCGAAGTCATGCGTGAGAGAAATACGAGGAGAGAAAGCAAAGACGCCGTGGGGGGGGGGGGAATGTTACTTGTTTGGTGAGTCCAGTAGTGTCCTAATAGTTACAAAAATTGCTATAAACATTTATTTAACTACTTTCATTTTTCCTTTACTTGTCCTCCTTATTCAAATGTTTTAATTTTAATTTAATATATTCTTTGTTTCCAGTATTGCTCCTTTAGCTTAATTCTTACTTTTTGTTCACTGTTTTTCTACTCTGTTTACTTTTCTTCGCTTGTCCAATGTTATTGTTTTAGTTTCATGTTTGCTTTTCTCTTCCTCGTATGGTTGTTTAAATTTTAATAGTTAATTTTCTATTCATCTCTTTCCAGTGATGTTATCTTACTTTAATGTTTATTTTTCAAATATTAGTTTTGTTCTTCAAGTTTAATGATATTTATTTCAGTGTTGTCTTACTTTAATGTTTACTTTTTAATTCCTATTTTTTTCAAGTTTGATGTTTAAATGTATTTTATTTTTATAATGTTGTTTTACTATGTTTACTTATCTCTTCTTAGTTTTATTCAAGTATAATGTTTAATTGGTATTTTCTTTCTTTTGTTCCAGTGTTGTTGTTGTTGTTGCTGTTTTTTCTCCCCGGAGGTCGGTGAGTACTCTTGTTCCCATTTGTTTTTCTGGCCTCACGCCGCCGCACCAGAACTTTCTAATTTCCTCCTTGTGATTGATCTCTCTCACCCTTGCTCGCTCTCGCTCTCTCTCTCTCTCTCTCTCTCTCGCTCTCGCTCTCTCTCTCGCTCTCTCGCTCTCTCTCTCTCTCGCTCTCTCGCTCTCTCTCGCTCTCTCTCTCTGGCTCTCTTGCTCTCGCTCTCTCTTGCTCTCGCTCTCTCTTGCTCTCGCTCTCTTATCTCTCGCTCTCTTGCTCTCTCTCTCTCTCTCTCTCTCTCTCTCTCTCTCTCTCTCTCTCTCTCTGGCTCTCTGGCTCTCTTGCCTCTCCTCTCTCTCTCTCTCTCTCTCCTCTCTCTCGCTATCCTCTCTCTCTCCTCCCCCCTCTCTCTCTCTCACTCTCTCTCTCCCCTCTCTCTCTCTCTCTCTCTCCTCTCCTCTCTCTCTCTCTCTCTCTCTCTCTCTCTCTCTCTCTCTCTCTCTCTCTCTCTCTCTCTCTCTCTCTCTCTCTCTCGCACACCATCACTTTCTTGTCTGTGTATTATATCCCCATCATTGTTGTTACACCGACCACACGCGGTTCAAGCAAAGGTAAGTTTGTGTTGTTATCCCCTTGAGGATTATCACGGGTTTTGACCATTTTTCTGGCTATCATTAGACGACTTTGTTGAGATTAGGCAAGGTATATGGAAGGCAAAGGGTTGATTTTTTTTTTTTTTTTTTTTTTTTTCCATGTTAGTGAGGGAGACAAAAGGCAGAAGTGCCTGCAGGGAGTGCCTCACCCAGAGTTGAAAGAGTGACAGCGCCAAAATCAAGGGGCGTTTTAGCCAAAATGCCTGGACACACGGAGTTTGAAGCAATTTAAGTCATAGGAAGAGGGAAAGACTGATTCTGGGAGAGAGTTCCAGAGCTCAGCAGTTGAATAGAAGAAAGACAGAATAGCGTTTCACTCTTGGGTTGGAGAGTTGCACCAAAAAGGGGTGGGATTGTGTTGCTAGACGGGTACTACGTACCCTACGTAGAGGAGGTGGTATACACTGGGAAAGCTCTGAGGAACACTGATTATTGTAGTAGCGATAGAATAGCGAGAGAGATGCAACATTGCGGCGAAGAGAGAGATTGCAGAGAGTTGGTGAGTGGGCGGGAGTTAATGATACGGTAGGCTTTCCTTTCTACTTTGTCTAGGAGTTCGATGTGAGAGGATCCTCCCCACACATGTGAACAATACTCAATACAAGAACGCACTGTGCCCCTGTACAGAACAAGAAGCTGTGCAGGGGTAAAGAACCCCTTGAGGCAGTTTAGCACACCCAGCTTCTGGGAGTCTTCCTTAGCAATACTGGTAATATGGTCCTTCCAAGTGAGAGCAGAAGAAAGGGAGAAACCAAAAATATTGAGAGAAGATGAAGGATTGATTTTTTTATTGTTGAAGTGTAAGGGATAGTCCTCTGGAAGTTCCGAAGGGTAGTAAGATAAAGAAATTGGGTTTTGTAAGCATTAAAGGTAACAAGGTTTTCTCTGCCCCAATTGGAAATAGTAGTTACAGGTACATCAGAAGATAAATGTTGCATGGCTTCATTACGTTTGTTTTTGAGGGATTGGTGGCTGGGGCGTTCAGGAAAACTAATTGAGTAGTGTAAGATAGAGTCTGTTTTTGAGGGATTGGTGGCTGGGGCGTTCAGGAAAACTAATTGAGTAGTGTAAGATAGAGTCGTCTGCATATGAATGGATGGGACTGGAGGTACAGTTGAGAAGATCATTTATGAAAACTAGAAAGATAATGGGAGATAGGACAGAGCCCTGAGGAACACCTGAGTTGATAGGATGAGGAAGTGAGCGAGTGGAATGGCCAGAAAGGAAATTAGAGACAAAGGCACAGATGGCGGGATAGAAACCGAAGGAAGGTAGTTTAGAAATTAAAGATTTATGCCAGACTCTATCGAAGGCCTTCGATATGTCTAGTCACTTTCAACTCTAGTGCAATAGAAAAGGTCTTACCGAAGTCCCAAAAGAAGGATGACCAAGAGTTAATTAGATATGCAAGAAGATCACCATTAGAGCAACCCTTAAGAAAGCCATACTGGCAATCTGAGAGTAGATTATGAGAAGAGAAATGCTTAAGAAATTTGGATGCAAGAATAGTTTTAAAAACTTTAGAGATACAAGAAATGAGAGCAATTGAACGATAGTTGGAGGGTTGAGAGCGGTCACCCTTCTTTGGGACAGGTTGGATGAAAGCAAAGTTCCAGCAAGAAGGGAAGACGTTAGAGGAGAGACATAGACGAAAGAGTTTGCCTACCCAGGGAGTCAGCATGGAAGCACAGTGTTTAAGTACAACAGGAGGAACACCGTCCGGTCCGTACGCCTTCTTAGTATTAAGCCCAGAGAGGATAGAAAGTACATCTTTAGAAGAGATTAGGATATTAGGCATAAGTAGGAGAGGGAGGAATAGCACCGGAATCATCCAAAGTGGAGTTTGTAGCAAAAAGTTCAGCTTTGTCAGAGGAAGAAGTGATGGTTGTGCCATCAGAGTGGAAGGCGTTGATTTAGATAGTATTTCCTGTTCTATATCCCAAAGATCCTTCCTAAGCTGTAGAACATCGTATAATGATAGCGAGAATATTCTGCCAAAACACATCATAATCCTCCAGTGGTTAATTGTTCTCCTTGCCCTATTGGACAATAATGCTTCTTTTCGCCATTTGGTTGTAAAACAACTATTGCAGTTATAACCTAGTGGCTATGATATTAATAATGCTTGTAAAATTAAGGTCGAAAATAAGGCTTTGCTCCTCCGAAATGTTATGATTTTCTGAAAATGTTCGTACCGTTCTTTCTGGTGTAATTTGAATCATCAATTATGAACTTTTGACATCTACAGTATATTGTCAAAGCCTATTATATCGGTTGACATTCTTACATTGTTCTAAAAGACACTTCCAAAATTAAATGTTCAGTGAAACTTACTGCCATTGTGATAGCTCTTCGTATTTTCTCAGTGGTACTAAGACGTCCTTTAGCGCACATAACTAGTAAGATACCAGCCCTCGTTATTAGATGTGGAGAAGTGAGGTCTGCGTAAACTATACTGTATGTATGAGTGTCTTAAACTGCAAAAGGGAGAGGTATAGGAGTGAGTAGAGTGGCTAGATGACTGATTGGTCAGTCCAGCATGTGGCAATCTACTCATAAGATGGCGATATTAATCCTGATAGCGTACTGAAGGTTTGACTTAGAATTACGACTAATCGAATGCAAGTTACGTTAAGAGAGGGCCTGATAGACAGACCACGGATAATCTCAGCAGTGAAGCTGACCGAGATTTTAAAGTACTTTTACGTCCAACAACGAATGGCTTTGGCAGTGAGACTGACCGAGGAACCCGGAGATATTCAATACTCCTTATTTTCTACCACACTGAGACTTTGGGCTTTGGAGCACCTAGGGAGGTCATTGACACTCGGCTCAGGAGGAAGGGTGAGATACCTTTCCTAACCTAGTCTGAGTACATGTTCACTCCTTAGGTCTTCCTAGGCCTGGGTTGGCTAATGGAAAAAGGGCGTCCTTGGCCCTTCCTAGCATTGACATAGGTCCTTGTCGTTCCGGTGATGGGGGAGGGGGGATAACAATGGTAGGGCCTTCAGTATTTGTTTACGGATCCCCTCCCACATCCACTCTACAGGTGATGCTCCTTCCTGATTGGAGGGGTTGACCTTGCCGTCGGCCAACCCTGGGTCGGCTGGTGGTGCTGACGTCACCCCTGTAGATATGGGGCCGTGTGACCGCCCGCTGGTACTCCAAGAAGTAGTTCCAGCTAGGTGTTGGTGGGGGGTTGGTACACCTGTTTTCGGGGAGACTTTTCTATATTTACCCCGTTCCGCTTGAGAGAGAACGGTTGATGGACGGGCTTCGTTATTATGCGGCTCCAATGGTATTGGAGCCGATGCCTCTGGGGATTCTGGTGCCGTACGGGATTGGATTTTGGTTGTTGTCGGTGCCCCTGGCTGTTGGTGTGTGTCTGGTTCTGGTGTGGAGGTCGGCTGGGGGTGCCTTGGTACTTCTCGAGGTCTGCGGGTGGCTGGTTACCCTGGGCGGCTTCATTTTCTCTCGGTATAACAATTAGACAATAACTTCTTTCTTTTATCTTTTTTTATTTATAGGTAGTTAGCTATAGTTAGTAACATTTATGTAATTGTTTTAGTTAATTAAAAAGATTACATGCATTTCCGTTGCCAATATTATCAATGCAAGTCTGTGTATGGTGTGTGTGTGTGTGTGCGTGTGCGTGTGTGTGCATGCACCAGTATCAGTTTAGATTTTTGGCGTATCGTATCGTATCGGACATTAATATCCCTTTGACAAACATCAGCCTTTGATGGGGATTACTTATAATTGGAAGGAACAACATTCACCAATTAATAGCATTTTATGAAAACATGAGAGAAAAAAGGCGAGTGATGAATATGTTGGAAGGAGGAGGGGGGGGGGGGGGGGGGCAAATGGAGAGGATTGTATCGTGGTCCCTCCCTAGCCAGGCTGCTCAACTATCTAGTTTGTGTTAGCCTACAAGTACTCTCACAAGTGTAATTGCGTATGTACTATGATGGGAACTCGGCACCTCGCGGTCACCCAATGTTGCATATGACCTCGTAGTTATGGTAGAATGAGCAATGTACTATACTTGCAAATGAACAATAAACTGACTATAATATTATCTACACTCTATCTACACACACACACACACACATATCCCGCTCCTTTGTATTAGTTAACAATGTGTTCCAAGTACCGTTTAATTACGAGAACCAAGGGATGGACCTTTGTATTATAACATTGAGGATAGGCTGCTGAATATGGAGTGAGGGTAAAGGTTAATATCGGATTCCAAGATACGTGACCACCTATAGCCATTTTATCGAGAGAGAGAGAGAGAGAGAGAGCGCGCGCGCGAGCGAATGTGTGTGTTTTGGTTTGTGTGTGTGTCCTACGAGCTTGTGTGAGGGGGTTTGTGAGTTTGTTACAGTGAGAAAGTTGTTATCTCCAAATTCACTATCAGAATCTCTACAAATAAGATCATTTATATCGTGTCATATTTCCCAAACAGCATCAATTCCTGTTCTGTTTTCTTTTCTTTGTTTCTTGTTTTTTTTTCTTGTCAAAAGCTAAAATAATTAATAAGTCAAGCTCGGCTTAAAAACAAGTAAGCGTCATAGTTTACAAATGTAATCATAGGGAGCACATACACACGCACACACATACACACACACACACACACACACAACACACACAGCACACACACACACACATAAGTACACACACATAGTGCAGACACATAACCACACACACACACACACACAACACACACACACACACACACACACACACACACATTGCTTGTCCTACACACACACACACACACACACACACACACACACACACACACACACACACACACACACACACACACACACACACACACACACACACACACACACACACACACACACACACACACACACACACAGACTTACATATTCTCCCTCGTACAGGAGTTTGGTTGTGTACAAGATTTATGGCAAGGAAACACACCCACTACCACCACCACCACCAAACACCTCACAAGGTACCATCCAGTACCGCCACTACTATCACAACTACCACTACTACCTTACCTACCACCATACAGTTAGATAATGATATATAGATAGACAGACAGACAGATAGATAGATAGATAGACAGATAAATAAATAATTTATAGAGAGAGAAGGTCTAGGGGACGTCTGAGTTGTGTGAAAAGAATGCAAGGGGTAAGAGGTCCCCGGGTTCCATGACGGGGAGGGAAGGTGTAGTGGGGGTGGGAGAGGGGGCCGAGTTACGAGGAATGGTCACTATCTCACAATCTACGCGGCCCGATCAGTGGGGTGCATTAGAAGGAATACGAATAAGCAGTACACTCGTTGCAAAGAGGGTAAACCATAACCATCACGGGGAGGGACTGTGTAGGGGAGGGGGTTAGAGCCGGTATCACACGAGCGCTTTTTCACTCAACATTTATCCTCAACACTGGTTTGGCAGCTTATGAGGTCAACATTTAATATGTTTCTGTCACCTAAATTCATCTATCATCAGTCTAGTTTCCGATACCAGTGCAAAATACTTCAGAAACGTTGCCGGAAAAATGTTGTTTATCGAATGTTGACTATAAAAGCTCTCATGTGATACCAACTTAAGTTGCGAGGAACGGCTATACCGTGTTCATTTTAGGTAGACAAACAATCTGTACTACTTTACTTTAATGAGTGCACTACACTCATTACAGAGTGTAGTGCACAATACTATATACTCTCTTCTTAAACTGCTTTACTGAAGAACTCTTTACAAATTCTGAACGAAATTTGTTCCAGGTAGAACATAATTTATTTACATGATAAAAGTGCACACGAATACTAGTGCTGAACCTTTTTAATTCTACCTTTCAGCCTTGGTTGCGTGTTGTATTCATATGGAGGGTAACATTTTTGCTATAGGCCTAATCCACATTGTCAAACCCATTAACAGAGAGAGAGAGTGTGTGTGTATGTGAGAGAGAGAGAGAGAGAGAGAATAAAGCAAGTGAGAGGGGGCAGACATCACGTAGGAGGCTAACTTACGAGAAAATAATTGATTTTTAAATGATGGCCTAGGGCTAGATCCCCGACCAGGGCCTAAAGATGAGTCTATAGGAAAAACGGGAGGCTATAATGGGAAGGAGAAATAAATTGAACTAATTACACATATGGCCTAGCACAAAAGTAAATGCTAGAAAAATAATAGATTGTTTTAGGAACCAGTTTTATAATAATACAGTACATTACTTCACATAAATACAGTCAGATGCATCATATATATACGGGTATATATATATATATATTAGCTACCGGTATATATAGATGGATGGATAAATAGATATTGTTTAATTATATTATATGATTTACTTTTATGTTTTCATCACCACCAATTTGGTTTGTAAATAATAATAGTTTAAGTATTCAAACAAATCTATTCATGCAGACATTACCTTTATCCTTCAGTTTCATGATTTGAGAGGCATAGTGAATAAAGGGTTTCACAAGTCCAACCATCTGGAAGAATTTAATAACATTTAGTAAGAGATAATGAGATCCCGAATTATGAGAAGCAGGGGCGCCTTTCAATACCCCCCCCCCCCCCCCCCCCCCCCCCCCCCCCCCCCCCCACCACCCCCCCCCCCCCCCCCCTCTCCCCCCTTCTTAGTCAAAAGCAGTAGTTCGGCGATCATCTTGTCCATAAGCTGTGTAATGTTAAGGGGAAGTTTTTAGTTTGTTATCTAGACCTCCATCAAACTTTAAATGTCACCCCTTCGACCCCCCTTTCAAGATAAATGTGTACATAGTTCGGTAGAAAAACAAAAGGTCTTAAAATTGACAGAAATTGGGCGAAAGTTCTTAAAATAGCCAAACTAAATAAATAGATAGATAGATAGATAGCCAGAGAGATAGATAGCCATATATATAGATAGCCATATAGATAGATAGATAGATAGCCAGATATATAGATAGATAGATAGATAGATAGATAGATAGATAGATAGATAGATAGATAGCCAAATAGATAGATAGAGAGCTGAGAGTGTGAGGTGTGGCGTGAGTGTAGTGGTTGGTTGGGTGGGTGGCAGGTGTAAGAGTAATTAGCCTATGTTTACCTATAATGCTAATAGCCTGCTGCCTCCCCAACCCACACAGACCACACCACGAGAGAGAGAGTGAGTGAGTGAGTGAGAGAGAGGGAGTTGGGTGTGTGAGGGAGAGAGAGAGAGAGTTGTGTGTATGAGTGAGTGAAAGAGAGCGAGGGGGGAAGAGAAAGAGAGAGAGAGAGTTGTTTGAGTGAGTGAGTGACTGAGTGTGAAGGGAGGGAGAGAGAAGGAGAGTGAGAATGAGTGGAGGTGGAGGGTGTAGAAAGAAAGATGGAGAAGAACGATATAAAGGTAGAGAGGGAGCAGAAGGAGGAGCTAGAGACAATATATAGTACTTAACCCATAATCCCTGCCACTACTACCACTATCTTCTGCTTCACCTCTTGTACCTTGCCTCTGTCCAAACCCTGAGGCAGATACAACTAACCATCAATTTTTCTTAAGGAGTTCAAGGTAGACATAGCGAATGGAGGAGACAGAGAGATTAAAGGCCATTTCCTCCTAAATTACAGACTCGCTATCGCTTGCTAGGAGAAAATCGACACCTAATTGGCACGAAGGATTTTAAAATTGACAAACAAATGGGGTAAAAGGTCTTGAAACGGCTAATGTAATAGAGCGAACGTCTCAAAATCTCAAAATTAATGGGGCTAAGCATGAGAGAGAGGGGTATCCAGAATTGTGTTTATTTAATATGACATAACTATAGCCATCCAGCTCTAGCAATACTCTCCCCATTCTCCAATACCAGTACCAGCCTGCCTCAGTACACGTGCCACCAATACACCCAGTACACCATCCCCAAATACTCCTGCTAGCCCCAGTACACGAGCCACCAATACATGTACATCCAGTCCAAGCCCCCTGTTGGCCTCCCAGTATATTTAATGCACCCTAGTTCTGACCATTCCTACATATCAGGGTGGCAACCTTTCATGTCTAGGCCCAAATCCAAGTCCCTTGTTTTTAATCATTATTTTTATATATACGAAGTTAGAGCTCTAAAGGGAGGAAGCCGTTTCAAAGGCGTGGCTGAGGTGGGAATACCAGGCCGACCCCCAGAAGAAGAAGAAGAGTAGTTCTGCTCTATATAAGTTCATTCATTTTAGGCAGGCCAGAAATCGTAACCCCTGACCTCTGCAACTCAAAAAGGGCTAGAGCAAATGGGCTGTATATTTCTATACCAATGTGCATTCCCATACGCAAATCCTGGACCAATATGAACCCTCGACCAGTGCAAACAAACCTCAGAAATATAAACATTAAGTACAAAATAAGCATAATTTATGTCCTAACACGCACACCTACTCTATATGAATCTTAGATCCACGAAAGCCAAGTTCTGAAACATCTGAGTTCTGAGAATCCAGGGAGTACCCCACGTATTCATTCATTTAATTGATTTCAGTAATTAGGTTAATTTGTAAGTTAATTGGTGGTTTGATAATATTGCGAATATAATTAATCATGACATTGTATCGTTTGGGTTCCATAAGGATTCAATTGACTGTATCCTTTATTATAGCCTAACTCATGACTCTAGAAATGCAAGGGACTGGAGTTCTCGAAAAAAAGGCTCCAGTCCTGACGCTATTCTTGACTTACAGTATGCTGGTAAATAATCGAGAGGAGTTGATAGCCTCTGAAATCCTATTTTAACCCCTTCAGCACCGTGACGCATTCTTACCTTTGATTCTGGCAAAATTAGACGACTATATTCATTTAAAGAACCTATGTTATTCAGAGGGTTTATCAAGATCCTATTTACTCCTTTGAGTCTTAGAGGTAGATTTTAAGGTAAAGTCAATCGATTAATGGTAACCAGAATAGGATGGAAATTTTGTCATGGTGCTGAAGGGGTTAAATAACTAACTAACTGTACACCTGACCAGAACGAGGTTGCAATAAATGAACCGGGTGGCGGGGCTCGTCAAAGGAGGTGCATTCACAGGTTCCAATTTCATCCGAGATTGCTGGGCGTTTTTCTCTGGCGCCTGTGTCAGCTGCAAACATCGGAGTGATAAGCAATGGGGCCTTTATTTATTGCCCTTTATTGATTGATTCCATACTTCCTTACTTCCTTATTTTCCTTATTTCATACTTTTTGTTCCCTGTTTGTTTTTCTGTTTGTCTTTGTCAGCTGCAAACATTGGAGTGATAGGCAATGGTGGGTCCGACTGCATTTAGTTGTATTCCTTTGTTGATTCATTCCATACTTCCTTATTTCCTACGTTTTCCTACGTTTTTTCCCTGTGTTTGTGTGTGGGGTTTTTTCTGTCTGTCTTTGTCAGGTGGGTGGGGAGAGAGCCTTCTGCTTTGCTATCCTTGCCTTCCACTTTGTAGCAAATTCTATTTTAGCATTTTGTCCGGACTATCTAGTAGGCACCGCGAGGTCTGTGTATCTATGTAACTATGTCTGTCTGTCTGTATCTATCTCTATCTATCTAGTTAGCTAGCTAGCTATCTATATATCTATTTATAGCTCTCTATATATCTATGTATATCTTCTTCCACTCCTTCCGTCCCCTCGTCTTTTCTATCCACCATCGCCTCTGGTTCTGACGCGGCGCCTTGACTTTCTCAATAAAATGTTCTGTTCCGGTTTAACTTGTTTGCTCGTATTATATTTATTGTATTTTGTTTTATGTGGGTTTCCATTTAGAAGTGGGTGTTCGTGATTCCAAATTGCCTTAGTACGATCTTCCCAATATCTCGTTTGTTTCTCTCTCACTCTCACACACACACACTCTCTCTCTCTCTCTCTCTCTCTCTCTCTCTCTCTCTCTCTCTCTCTCTCTCTCTCTCTCTCTCTCTCTCTCTCTCTCTCTCTCTCTCTCTCTCTCTCTCTCTCTCTCTCTCATCCTTATTCCATTTCCTTGCAAACCCAATATCTTTTACCTCACTCACTCACACCCCCAAAGGCGTTACAGACACACACCAAAATATCAAACACTGCTCTGTCTCTAAGGCCAGTGTCACACGAGCGATTTTTCAGTCAATTTTCACTAGCAATTGTTGTCTGGCAGCTTCAAAATATATGATCTATAAAAATTAAACTACCCAACATAATCGACCTTCGTTCTAGTTTCCGATTCCAATGCCAAACATCTTCAATGTAGTAAGAGAACAAACTTGCCCATCGAAAATTGCCGGAAAAGCACTCGTGTGATACCTCCTTTAGGCTCTCTATTGTATTATTTTTCCTGCACAGCAAGTTTCCATATATTTTACTAAATACTCGAAATATTATCCATTCTATTTCTTGTCAATCCGTGTAATATTGTTTAGGATATACTCCTACATATTATGTGTATTACAGTATATTGCTTATCTATCTTAGACATGAGGAATCCAATATTGTCATTAGAATAGCTCTAAAATTATACTTTTTATCGCTTTGCGATGTATTTTTTGGCCAACTTCTTGCGCAGACTCCTATTCACAGAATGCACCTAATGCAGCCTTTATGTATTGAAATATGTTAAATTAACGAATAGTACATACAGACAAGGTATAAGATGTTCTTGTGAATATTTGTGTGAAGAAAATATATAATTGAAGAGTAGTCTCACACACACACACACACACACACACATACTTTTATATATATATATATATATATATATATATATATATATATATATTAGTTAATCAAACTTTCTATCTTTACATATGTTGGCAGTATTTGTGTATAATTAATGTAAAATGTGAATCTCTACGTGTATCTGCCCATCGACCCATTAATCTTCGTATCTACCTATCAACCTTCGTATCTACCCATTGACCTATCTACCTTCGCATCTACCCATCGACCTATCTACCTCCGTATCTACCTAGTTCCCGGTGTCATTCTCGTCCTGCATATCAGTGTGAGTGTTGTTATGGCACCAGTCACCCGTGCTGCCTATCTTTGTTCTCATCTTATCTATCTCCTCTCTCAATGCGACCTTTACCATTCCTCTCCCATCTCTAACACTGAACTATCTCTCTCTCTCTCTCTCTCTCTCTCTCTCTCTCTCTCTCTCTCTCTCTCTCTCTCTCTCTCTCTCTCTCTCTCTCTCTCTCTCTCTCTCTCTCTCTCTCTCTCTCTCTCTCTCTCTCTCTCTCTCTCTCTCTCTCTCTCTCTCTCTCGCTGACATTTCTTGAAGTAATAAACATCAATTGCCGGGTAAAACATGCAAGTCGGTGGTGGTGATTCTCCTTGTTCCTCTCCTCCACCTCCCTCCTTTATCAACCTATGCTTATTCCTTTTATTCTCTTGTATATTATTATTATTATTATTATTTTTATTATTATTATTATTATTATTATTATTATTATTATTATCTTTATCTGTATTTTCATTTATTATTTGTACCCTCTGTATTTGCATATTGTTCTGTGTATATATATATATATATATATATATATATATATATATATATATATATATATATATATATATATACCTGTATATATATATATATATATATATATATATATATATATACTGTATATCTTTCGAATTCAATATAATCCCTC
>JAVRFV010000349.1:47500-68181 GCA_032716605.1 Paralithodes platypus
AAGCTTGAAATTACACCCCCTTGACCCCTTTTCAAGAT
Source organism: Paralithodes platypus (assembly GCA_032716605.1). Lineage (NCBI taxonomy): Eukaryota > Metazoa > Arthropoda > Malacostraca > Decapoda > Lithodidae > Paralithodes > Paralithodes platypus. Next base: position 47,539 of record JAVRFV010000349.1, read on the forward strand.
AAATTTGTACATTTTTCGGTAGAAAAATTTCCCGGCCGAAGGCCGGTTCCTCTTAAATTACAGGCTCGCTGTCGCTCGCCAGGAAAAAATCGACACCTAAATGGGACGAAAGGTCTTAAAAGTGACATAAATGGGGTGAAACTTCTTAAAAACGCCAAACTATATGGGGCAAACATCTTAAAATCTCAAAAGCAATGGGGCTAGACATGAGAGACAAAGGGGTCCAGAAAAAAGTCCCTCAAGTGGATATCTCCCCTTAAGTGTTGTTTCCACATAGCGATTTGGATTAATTGTTTTGTCTTTTGACTTTGTTCGTATAAGTTTTGGTTTGTTTATTTTGCAAGTTTCGCATTATAATCTATGTGTCGGTCTGTATGTCTGTCTCTCCACTATAGTCCATTCATTATAGGTGGGACAGACATCGTAACCTTAGTAACTCAAAAAGGGGTAGAGCAAATGGGTGGCAAATGTCCACACCTATTCCCTGACTGACTCTTCCCATATGGTAGAAATATTAGCTCTCTCTCTCTCTCTCTCTCTCTCTCTCTCTCTCTCTCTCTCTCTCTCTCTCTCTCTCTCTCTCTCTCTCTCTCTCTCTCTCTCTCTCTCTCTCTCTCTCTCTCTCTCTCTCTCTATCTCTCTCTCTCTCTCTCTCTCTCGCTCTCTCTCTCTCTCTCTCTCTCTCTCTCTATCTCTCTCTCTCTCTCTCTCTCTCTCTCTCTCTCACCGTGCACCCGCCGCCCACCACACACACACACACACACACACACACACACACACACACACACACACACACACACACACACACAACGCCCCCATAAAATAATTTTCACCGTAACATTTCAATAAACAATTTTTTTCCCTGCCATACTAGTAAAGAGATATTGAGGGTAGTTTCCGCAGCAGCTGTCAAATTAAAAACTCCAATTGGCCAACGTGTCATACTTTTGGCTGTGTGTATGTGTGGGTGGGTCGGTGGGTCGGTGTGGCCCAGGGATTGTGATCATGTATGGAATTTACCCTGATAAATTTATTGTGGAATGTGTGGAGAGCTTTGAATGATATATTTGTTACTGCCAATTTATATGTTCATATATTATTATTATTATTATTATTATTATTATTATTATTATTGTTATTTATTTGTTTTTTTATGTTTTATTATTTTTATTATTATTGTAGTAGATATATCACTACTCTCTATTTTCCATTATTTTTGTTAAAGTGCCTTTATAAATTGTATTATGTACACTCGACCAAAAAACAATCTTTACACTAACGCTCTAAACATTCTGGAAGTGGGTCGAAATCTTATGATAATACCCCACAGACGTATATTTCACCCGATTCATTCCGTTCACACTAGATTATTTACAGCTCACCAGTGTAAAGATTGTGTGTTGGTCGAGTGTAGCCTACATACAAGAATGCTGTGTATGTCTTTGCCCATGCAAACAAAACAACAAACAAACAATCAACAGCACTATTATTACCATATAATATCACTGCATATGGATTTGCACCGATGAATTTATTTAGAAATATGAGCACGAGGTGAGTGGAAAAATTGAAAAAGGTTTATTATTTTCATCGGTGTTATATTGCATGGGTATCGGCATGTATGGATTTAACAGGATACATTTATTTGGCAATGTGTGTGGGAAGCTTTAATGAATTTGTTTGTTATTTGTGATCAGTATTGGTAGGTTTGAATTTAATTTGATGGGCGTATTTATTTGCGTATTTGTGTATTTTTTTATTACTCTTATTAGTTTCCCCCGTAGACCTCCATCCACCTTAAAAAAAAAAGAGACTCGCCTAAGACCCTCCTTCAAGATTAATTTGTACATTTTTCGATATAAAATGTTCGGCCGGTTCCTCTTAAATTACAGGCTCGCTATCGCTCGTCAGGAAAAACTCGACACTTGAATGACACGAAAAGTTTTAATATTGACAAAGAAATTGGGCAAAAGGTCTTAAAATCACCAAACTGATGGGCCGGAGGGTTAATAATCTGAAAACTAATGGGGCTAAACATGAGGAAGAAGAGGGACCAGAAAAAGACCCATCTATTTGGGAATGTGTGTATGGTTGTATGGGGAGGTTTGAATATATCTCGAAAGGGTGATCTAGGGGGTGTTGTATTTCAAAGCTAGGAAGAAAACTAAAAAAAAAAAAAAAAAAAAAATAATAATAATAATAATAATAATAATAATAATAATAATAATAATCATAATCATAATAATAATAATAATAAATAAACAATAAAAAGCTACATTATATAAGTAGTCCGCATATTTATCTATGAACGTAATTTTTGATGAAGGCGTATAGGGTTCCATGAGCGCCAATATTTTAAGGTGGGGTCACCTGCTTGTTTTCTCTCCTTTTCTCTCTTACTCTGGCTTGTTTCCATTTAGCCCCATTCAGCCTACTGTTTTAAGACGTTTATCCCCATCCAGGTGTCAATGTTTTACTGGTGAGCGGTAGCTAGCCAGTATATTTTTAAAATTGTTTTTGACAGCAGGCTAAATTTGTACATTTTTCGAGGAAGCCGGATTTCTTCATATAATGCTGGCTCGCTTTCGCTCGCCAGGAAGAAATCGACACCTAGATGGGGATAAACGTCTTGAAATAGTTGGCTAAATGGGGCCGAATAGATACAAGGCATAGAAGAAGGGAAATAAAAAAAAAACAGGTGACCCCCCCCCCCCCCCCTTAATCAGCCCGACCCGGTTTTTGGCCGTTGATGCATCGGTCGTATTTTATATAACCAGCTTGTATTTTAATGACGGATTGTTGATAAAACTCCCAATATTTCGGTCACCGGGTAGGAAACGTTTTTATTTATCATACCGGATGTTGATATCAATAATGTTGGGAATTTTGGGTGGTGATTTCAGTAATTCTAGGTATTTATAACTATTGAGAATTTGTGTTGGCGATTTCAATAATTACTGGTACTTGTAACGCTATTGAATAGTGTGGTGGTTTCAGTAATTCCTGGTGTTTATATACCTAGTGAATATCTAAGGTGACGATTTCAATAATTCTAGATATATATAACTGTTGGGAATTTAGGGTGGTAATTTCAGTAATTCTAGGTATTTATAACGCTATTAGTAATGTGGTGATTTCAAAATGTTTAGGTATTTATAACTTGGGTATTTAAGGTGGTGATATCAACAATTCCGGGTATTAATCATTCTATTGGGAATTTAGGGGGGTAATTTCAGCCCGCATGGTTTTATTTTATTTATTTATTTGTGATTTATTTATTTATGTTTTCTTGTACGTTTATCAATAATTCAGGTGTTTATAGCTATTAGGAATTTAGTGTGGTGATAACAGCTCGCCTGTTTTTTTTGTTTTGTATTTGATCACTCCTGTAATAATCTTCACACCTATTGACAGCATTGTACCAAGTTGATTGGTAATTTACAACAATTACTCGCACAATTTAGACAAATTTGCTCATCAAACTTATGAACAAATATAATTAATAAATTTCGTGAATTATAATACTTTATATACTGTATATATACAGTTGGCCACATCAATTATAATACTTTATATACAGTTGGCCACATCAATTATAATACTTTATATACAGTTGGCCACATCAATTATAATACTTTATATATATATACAGTTGGCCACATCAATTTATAATACTTTATATACAGTTGGCCACATCAATTATAATACTTTATATACAGTTGGCCACATCAATTATAATACTTTATATAGTTGGCCACATCAATTATAATACTTTATATACAGTTGGCCATATCAATTATAATACTTTATATACAGTTGGCCACATCAATTATAATACTTTATATACAGTTGGCCACATCAATTATAATACTTTATATAGTTGGCCACATCAATTATAATACTTTATATACAGTTGGCCATATCAATTATAATACTTTATATACAGTTGGCCACATCAATTATAATACTTTATATACAGTTGGCCACATCAATTATAATACTTTATATACAGTTGGCCACATCAATTATAATACTTTATATAGTTGGCCACATCAATTATAATACTTTATATACAGTTGGCCATATCAATTATAATACTTTATATACAGTTGGCCACATCAATTATAATACTTTATATACAGTTGGCCACATCAATTATAATACTTTATATAGTTGGCCACATCAATTATAATACTTTATATACAGTTGGCCATATCAATTATAATACTTTATATACAGTTGGCCACATCAATTATAATACTTTATATATAGTTGGCCACATCAATTATAATACTTTATATACAGTTGGCCATATCAATTATAATACTTTATATACAATTGGCCACATCAATTCACACCCACTCTGTAATGTTGGGTATGGAAGTAAAATGAGTGTGATTGACTTACAAGAATACTCATCTAAATTACAGGTAACTAAGCATATAAATATTATGATGTATAACCAAATACAATTTATATTTAAGGGGGAGGTAGCTGCTTTGTTCTACCATGTTTAGTTCCATTAGCTTTGAGATTTTAAGACGTTCGTTCCATTAGTTTGACAATTTTAAGACCTCTCGCCCCAATATTTTGTCAAGATAAACACCTTTCGTACCATTTAGTTGTAGATTTTTTTCCTGGAGAGCGATAGCGAGCCTTAAATTCTAGGAGGAACCACCGGACATTATCTACCGAAAAATGCACAACTTTATCTTGAAGGGGAGTACTCTTGATGGAGGTGTAGCGAGGAAACTATAAAATGATAAATAAATAAATAGATAGACAAAAAACAATACCACTATCACACTGTCACACTATTTTCCCTTCCACACACATAATATCGCGGTGGGTACACAATCATGTGGCCTGCTATACATATTAACCAACGTTCAAATTCAGCACGATTAAATTACGATGTGTTCTGTGCCGATTGATTCGATTATTCCTACCATATAATTAGATCTCTCGAACGAAATGGTGAAGAATAAACACATATACCATTTATTACAGGAACAAGTCTTATAATCACAGCAGAACCTATGATTTGCAATGCACTCAACATTTTCAGGCATAAGTTATAGAGTATTGATTCACATATCGGATAATTAATGTGCAAGATCATATTACATATACATGGGATATATTGATAAAGTAATGTTTAGATAATGTTATTTCCTGTCACACGTGGAAATCTGTATGTTTATTTTGTTCTATTGTACAAATGAGCAAACATGAACAGACCAATGAGTAACATCATAATATTCAATATATATGAGATATAACGCGAAGATAATGTATACACGCTTATTTCGTATCTCACCCGGAAATCTGTATGTATATTGTGTTCTCTATTGTACAAAGGAGCAAACAGGAACTAAAAGACGCAAGGTAAATTTTCTCCTTCGCCAGTTCCGTGCGCTCCATCCAGCCCGACTTACGGACGAAGTAGCGAACTCCCACCGGAAAAATCGATACACCTACAGTACACCGCAAATCCAGTCTATTAGAATCTCCCTCTCTGCCTGAGCGTCGGTGTCACGGGGCTCGGTGAGATAAAAAGGAAACGATTAACCCCTTCTGTACCGGCGACGTCCTTTTAACTTTATTCTGGCTACTATTAGACTATTTTATTCGATTTAAAACAGGCCTACAACAATTAGAAGGCTTTGAACTATCTCACTTAGCCCGTTTTACTACCACAGATCCTTGTTAAACTGCACAAGATCGTCTAAATATAGCTAGAATAACATTTAATAGTCGTCGCCGGTACAGAAGTTGAATCTGCATAGACCGGAGTTCGATTGAAGCTTAACGAGGAAAGTTGGCAAGCAAGCGGAGAGTGTTTGGCAGGCCTTTTTATCTCTTCAGCTACACACGGAAATTCCTCTTGAGAACTTCCACTCCACAACAGAGGAGAAGGTTGGGCGGGAGGAGGGAAGGGAGGGGGTGGTACTAGGGAGGGAATGGGTGGGTGGGGCAGGAAGGAGAGGATGTGGGTGGTAGGGGGGGGGGGGAGGGGTGGTACTAGAGAGGGAATGGGTGGGTGGGGCGGGAAGGGAAGGGAGGGGGTGGTACTAGGGAGGGAATGGGTGGGGTTGGGCGGGAAGGGGAGGGAGGTGGGTGGGGGGGGGGGGGGGGGAAGGGAGTGGGTGGTACTAGAGAGAGAATGGGTGGGTGAGGAGGGGAGGGTCAGGGTGGTATGGGCGGGGAGAGGGAAGGGAGAGGTGGGACTAGAGAGAGGGGGAGGGAAGCAGAGTACATGGGTGGGAGGGAGACTGGTACTTGGCGATGTTTGGCAAGTCTCTGTGGTCATAGTTCCCACCGCTACCACCAGAGGGAAGCACCTGGCGGGAAAAGAGACGTGTCCGAATCATACGAAATACAAATTCACACATTGCACTGAAATTACTCCAAACGCTAGAGCAAGAACTTAATGCAATCAGGGGTACTTTAGGACATTATTTGGTCGAAGAATGTAGACGAACAGCTAATAAATGGGACCTACACGAACATATTAACCCATTTGGCGATTATGATGCTTATTGACAGTTTATTCTGGCTATCATTAGACGATTATATACAGTTTAGGATGGATCTGTGGTAAACATAGGGGTAAAAACTATCTCAATTTACCCTCTGACTTCTCTATATCCTTCCTAATCTGAACAAACTCGTCTAATAATAGTCCGAAAACACACAAGAAATGCGTCATCGGATCATCCAAAGTCGCCGGCCTCGAACACAGCCGGACTGCCAGAATTTCCCAAGAGATGGCGCCACTGATCGTTCTGGCCCGCCGCGTGTGTACAAAACTTTTCTTTGTTTTGATTCGGGGAGATCAAATGCGTTGAGGAGCGCTTTGCGAGAGCTCGCCTCCTCCTCTTCAAGGTTTGTCGCGGTCGGAGGCAAGGAAAGAGACAAAGGGGGATAAAAGAGGGTATTATTCTAAGGTTTGGGGTAAAAAACGGCGACTCTATTTGTACTTGTTTTTACGGTCGCGTCTCCTGAGGATGCTATAGTAGGAACACAGATAGGGGGAGTTTATTAGGCGTTGATGTCGTACGCACGGTGCGCTGCTTTCTCTCTCACCGCGGCTTCTTTTCAAACGCAACTAGAGTCTTTACCTCAGACTGAAAAACTGAAGGTGTATTATCAGTAGTTTATGAACGACGACACTTAAACCTGTCAGTCCTTTTAACTCTATGCTGGTTACTGATAGAAAAGTGTATTCAGTTTTAAAAAGGCCTCCAGCAAATAACAGGGTTCAATCTATTATCACTTGAATCATTTTAATTACCACAGATCCTTCTTAAACTGCCCAAAATCGTCAAAATATATCTGAAATACAATTAATAGCCGGCACAGAAGGGGTTAAGGGGAGGTTTTTAGTATGCTCCCTAGACCTCCATCAAGCCAAAAAAATACATACCCCAAAGACCCCTTTTCGAGATAAATGTGTAGGCTACATTTTTCGGTAGAAAAATGTTTTGTCTATATGCTCGTTAGCCAGAAAAATCGGCACGTAAATGACACGAAAGATCTAAACATTGTCATAATGGGTCGAAAAGTCTTAAAAATCGCCAAACTAATGGGTCGAACGTCTTCAAATCTCAAAACAAATTGGTCTAGACATGAAAGAAAAACCTTAACGGAAAACTCCTTAAGAAAACCGCTGGGGGAAAGATTGCTTATTCACGATAATCGAACACGTGTCTTGTCTCGCGAAGTTAAAATTGGAGCTTGAACATGATGCGAACAAATACAGCCAGAGCTAAGTCTAATAAAAGTGTGAAAAGTTGTCAATGTATTATAATAGATGATAGTTTAACATATCATACACATTGCGCTCACTGCATCTCATACAAAAAGGAGGAACATTCGCTTTTTCAAAATTTCTGTATTTAGAATATATATATATATATATATATATATATATATATATATATATATATATATATATATATATATATATATATATATATATATATATATATATATATATATATATATATATATATATATATATATATATATATATATATATATATATATATAAAAATAATTCTGAATATTTGATTACACTTTATAAAATAATGTCCTCTTACTATGGCATATAGTGACATGTGTGTGTGTGTATTGTAATGATAACACTACTACTACTATTAATAATAATAATAATAATAATAATAATAATAATCTATTTTTATTTATTTCACTCCAACACCAAACACCTCCCAAAGAAATTAATGAAAGCAATATTTATATTAAAACGTATATTTAGATTTGAAGCCAAGCGTGGAAAATTCACAAGATATATAAAGTTTTATACTAACTTTTATTTATGTGCGATGGCAATTAAAGTGATTACATTTAATAGTTTGTATATGCATATTTAATGGCTATAAAAGATATGTTTTGCTAATGACGAATATAGCTCTTAGTGTGAGCCTGTTAATTTAGCTTTAAGGGAGTATTTTTTCTGGACCTCTTTCTCTCATGTTTAGCCCCATTAGTTTTAATATTTTAAGACTTTCATGCCATTAGTTTGGCAATTTTATGACTTTTCACCCCATTTCCTTGTCCATTATAAGACCTTTCGTGGCAGGTAGGTGCAAATATTTTCCTCGTGAGCGAAAGCGAGCCTGCAATTTAGGAGGAATCGGTCTTCGGCCTGGAAATTTGTCTTCTAAAAAATGTACCAATATATCTCAAAGGGGTATTTTGTTTAAGCTTGATGGAAGTCTAGGGAGCAAACTAAACACTCCTCTTTATAAATGACGGTTCATCAGTGTTCCCAAGAGTACATTAACACCAATGGGTTCTGTTATGAAGTCCTCCAAGTTATAAGTAGCCCCCAATATCTTCCCTCCCCAAGACACCACTTCCCTCGATACACTTGCAGCTGCTTCCTGTATAATTCACTCACACACAAAATAATGGTCTTTACTTATACAAATAACAACACCTTTAGTTTTCAACATTTTAAGACGTTCAGCCCATATATTTGGCGATTTTAACCCCTTCTGTACCAGCGACGCATTTTAACCCCTTCTGTACCAGCGACGCATTTTAACCCCTTCTGTACCAGCGACGCATTTTAACCCCTTCTGTACCAGCGACGCATTTTAAACCCCTTCTGTACCAGCGACGCATTTTAAACCCCTTCTGTACCAGCGACGCATTTTAACCCCTTCTGTACCAGCGACGCATTTTAACCCCTTCTGTACCAGCGACGCATTTTAACCCCTTCTGTACCAGCGACGCATTTTAACCCCTTCTGTACCAGCGACGCATTTTGTATTTGATTTTAGCTACATTTAGACGATTTTATGAAGCTAAGGAAGGATATATGGTAGCTAAGAGGATTAATTAAGATGGCTGTAGTCTTTTCATGGGTAAACGTCCTTCCTAAGCTTAATAGAATCGTCTAATGGTCTCCAGAATATAATGAAAAGGACGTCACCGGTACCGCAAGAGTTAAATCCTTTCGTCTCATTTATATATCAATATCAAGACCTTTCGTGCCATTTAAGTGTCGGTTTTGTTATCTGGCGAGCGATAACGAGACTGTAATTTTAAGAGAAACCGGCCTTTGGCCGGGAAATTTTTCTATCGAAAATGTATAAATTTATCTAGGGAGTGTTTATATACGCTGGATGAAGGTCTAGCGAGGTAACTAAAAATATATCAATATATGAATATATAGACCCAAAACAATAACCAATGTCTTCTTAAAACAAATATATATATATAAATATATATATTACAGTACAAAACAACTATAGACAACTCAAAAATTTTAGGATTATATTATTATTAGGTCAAAGAATTGCCCTACATTTAAATTAAACACTTCGAATTTGCAATATTGAGGCTCAATCTCTCTCATCTCGCTCTCGCTCTCGCTCTCGCTCTCGCTCTCGCTCTCGCTCTCGCTCTCGCTCTCGCTCTCGCTCTCGCTCTCGCTCTCGCTCTCTCTCTCTCTCTCTCTCTCTCTATCTCTCTCTCTCTCTCTCTCTCTCTCTCTCTCTCTCTCTCTCTCTCTCTCTCTCTCTCTCTCTCTCTCTCTCTCTCTCTCTCTATCTCTCTCTCTCTCTCTCTCTCTCTCTCTCTCTCTCTCTCTCTCTCTCTCTCTCTCTCTCTCTCTCTCTCTCTCTCTCTCTCTCTCTCTCTCTCTCCTGCCAGCCCATCATCACACTATGGGCGGGCTTGTAATTCCCCGGCCGTGGGCGTACACACACCGAACTAGTGTGTGGCGTTTTTAAGGGGGCCCACCTCGCTTTTTGTCTCTTGCTCTCCCTTTCCCTTTAGCTTGTATCCATTCGGCCCCCTTCAGCCTACTGTTTTAAGACGTTTACCCCCATTCAGGTGTCAATATTTTCCTGGCAAGCGGGAGCGAGCCAGCATATATATATATTTTTTTTTTTTTTGACAGCAAGCTAAATTTTTACATTTTTCGATAGAAAAATTTCTCCGGCGAAGCCGGTTTCTCCATACAACCCAGAAATTGACACCTGGATGGGGATAAACGTCTTAAAACAGTTGGCTGAATGGGGCAGAATGGATACAAGCCAGAAAAAGAGAGAAAAAGAGAGAAAGATAAAACAAACGAGGTGGACCCCCTTAAGTGCGGGATTATGCATGAATGTGATTTTAAAGTGGGGTCATTTGCGCCCAGAATCGCGTTTTGTTATGCTCGGGAAAAAGAATGCTAATGAGAGAATGAAGTCCAGTAGGATTATAGATTGAAATGGTAGTTTTATGTTGGGGCTGGAAGGGTTTGGAATATTTTGTGCCGCTCTATATTTTGTTTAACCCTTTTCAGCATAAGAGGACGCGTTTTACTTGTATTGTCGGAGGTGAATATTTTGTAGCATATGAAGTCATTGGCCCACACCTTCCCATACTCTGTACAGCCGCGCTAATAAGTGATGTCTCGGCACCAAGTATGTTTTGATCAATAATTGGTATCAGCCATATCTAAACTGCATTTCTTCATAGCGAGTGAAATATACAAACATGTTCCTACACTTACCCACCCTATTCAACATCTAACAGACATTAATACAGCACAGAACAAGCCAAACGTAATGACAGCTGGGCCATGATTTATTAGCGCGACCGTACATCTAGAGTGAAGGATGGTTAATTATTTGCTTGAACATTCTGATGAGTTGATGACATATTTTTAAACATTCTCTTTAAGGGGATATGCGCCGTTTGTCTGGTTCCCCTTCTCCCTCATGTTTAGCCCCATTAGTTTTCAGATTTTAAGACGTTCAGCCCATTAGTTTGCCGATTTTAAAACCTTTCGTCCCCTTTTTTTTCAATATAAAGACTTTTCGTGTAATTTAAGTGTCGATTTTTTCCTGGCGAGAGATAGCGAGCCTGTAATTGAACTGGAACATGCCTTCGGCCGGGGCATTTTTCTATCGAAAAATTTACAAATTTATCTTGAAGGAGGGTCTTTGGCAGGTGTTTTTATAAGCTTGATGGAGGTCTAGGGAGGAAACTAAAAACATAATAAAACTAAATAAATAAATACGCCCATCCCCCCTCAAACACATGTCCAATTCAGTGTATTCTCTCCATCACTGATCACCGTCTCAATTTTAACATATTGTAATGACCAGCTACTTGTGCTTAGTTAGTTAGTTAAAATAGGACTTCAGAGGCTATCTACTCGTCTGGATTATTAAGCCAGCACACTGTAAGTCAAGAATAGCGTCAGAACTAGAGCCTCTTTTCGAGACCTCCAGTCCCTTGCTACTTGTGCAAACGGTTGTACCTAGACAAATATACCGTATGTAGACTGGTGCGCTACTGACCTAGGTTCAAGGACCAGCCAGGTCATATCGAAAAAATATTACATTTATTAGTGATACCCAATATACTTGTATGGTATTAATACTGATTCTTTGTTCATATAATTGTGAGTTATTGCATGAAAAATGCTAATGTTTTAACAAACTAATAAAAAGTATAACAATTAATTTAATCGCATCCGTATTTTCAACGAAAACAAGCATTAATCAAATCATGACACACTATACCTAGAGCCAGATATAAATATAACACTTATGTATCTATCCATTATTATATTCATATATAAGCTGCTTGTTTCAAGGTTTCATAAAATGTAATGACAGAATTACACACACACACCTACATACTGTAAATACATACATACAGAAACACACACACACACACATACCTACTTACATACAGATTTACAGCTACATACATACATACATACATACATACATACATACATACATACATACATACATACATACACCGATTATTAGGTCCGTGCGAAGCAAGGAACTCTAGGCTTTACGCATGCCGTTGTTGTTGTTGTTGTTAGGGCGACGCTTATGTAAAATTTCTATTTCTCGGTTATTAGAAAAACAAATTAAATGTTTCTGACATACATATATACTCTGATCTATCCTCTAGGCTGTAACTGAGCCCTTTTTTATTATTTCGCCCTGGGCAGCGTGCCACGTGCCTCGGAGTTAACACGGCTGCACCGACCTGTAGTCCGCTGGCACTTATTATTATTATTATTATTATTATTATTATTATTATTATTATTATTGTGTGGGTATAAATAAACAATCAATCAATTATGTGGTTGTTAATTTCATTAATCGATTTTAGGAGTAGAGTTGGTTGGTGGAGAGAACATAATAATAATTATTATTATTATTATTATTATTGTTGTCCGGCTGGCTCAGTTGATAGCGTGCCTGATTCCCATCTTGAAGGTCTCGCGTTCAATCCCCGCTCAGATTGAAAAGTTTTTCTGGGATACAGCCAGCGGTTACCATCTCCCCATGAGCAAGGGGAATGGGTAATGGTCTCTGGTAGACTAAAGAAAGCCAAGTGATTGTGAATCCTCGAAAGAGGAGATACGGGCGCTATACAAGTAACCAGAAGATTATTATTATTATTATTATAATTATCAGTTATCATCATTATTATTATTACTATCATCACATACATACATACATACATACACACATGCAGACATTCATTATGCTCACATCAAATGGCCATTCATAGAGAAACATATTATTACAGTTTCCATTAAAAGCGTTAATTCTGTTCGTTGGTTGACGCCAAGGTAAAATGTCAATCTGTATTCTAAAAAACATCACAGAGAAAACTAATGGAAACTCATATCAATCACGGTTTCATTTGCAACGCGTCAAATACACTTTACGAGCTTATTATTGGGCAAAATTCATAGTTCGGGATTTGGCGTTCTCGTTGCAAATAATTCTCTTTGTGGTTTAGACAGAGACGCGCCCCCTTCGAGAGCATTTTCCTGGTGCTTGAGAGGGTTAATGGGAGGGACTACACGGCTTTTGTATATTAAATCTCTCACACACACACACACACACACACACACACACACACACACACACACACACACACACACACACACACCATACAAAATAACACACGGACACAGTCACTCACATTGAAACACACACACACTCACATTCATATAGAAATACACATACTCTCACATATGCCCTCTCTTACTCTTACTCACTCGTTCTCACTCTCACTTTCCTTTGTACTCCTTTGTACTCACTCTCACTCACTCACTCACTCACTCTCACTCACTCACTCACTCACTCACTCACTCACTCACAAAAAATCACACAAGCAGACAGAAACACACATGCACACACGCACATAGAAAAACACGTACTCTCTCTCTCTCTCTCTCTCTCTCTCTCGCTCTCTCTCGCTCTCTCTATCGCTCTCTCGCTCTCTCTCTATCGCTCTCTCTCTCTCTCTCTCTCTCTCTCTCTCTCTCTCTCTCTCTCTCTCTCTCTCTCTCTCTCTCTCTCTCTCTCTCTCTTATAATACTGTACACTGTCTGAGCTTGTTAAATGGGCCACCAAAGTTGAACTGTTTTCCTTCTTTTCCTGATGGTCTTATGTACTCTTTTGTCTGGCAGTTTTCACCCCTAGGTTATTATACTAGTTTTGTTTTATTGTGTTTCTCTATATAGCTTCTTTTCCACACACACACACACGTGCACACACACACACGTACACACACCGATTATGTATGATTATTATTATTATTATTATCATCATCATCATTAATATTATTATGGAGCGATGATGGCGAGAGGATTTTGATAGCTAGATTCTTATATTAGTTAAAAACTAATGACGGCCACAATATCCCGGGTGTGTGTGTATGTGTGTGCGCACACTGCATATATACTGTATATACTATATATAATATAATAATATATACCGATATATACATATATATATATAATATATATATATTATCTGTTTATATAATATATATATATATGTTATATAGATATAAAAATATGTATAATTTATATCAAAATATAAAGTATTATTTTAAATCTAAATTAAATATATGAATGAAATTAATAATAAAATCAAATTAAAGCATCCCTTTGGGCTGAATAATATCACCTAGAAGTAACCAGAATACAATGACGAGGACGTCACCCGTACGGCAGAGGTTAATCACTCTATAAGATTGTGCCCTACTACCATTTCACTAGTAATAATAACAACAACAACAACGAGTCATAAACAACAATATAAAGTGCACTCACCCCCAACCAACATGACAACAGCTAATTGCTAACAATACCACAGAACTCATAAAACTTAAGGGGAGATTTTTAATTATGTATTTTTCTTTTTCATCTGTTCATCTAATTATAATGATGTTTGTAGTTTCCTCCCTAGGCCTCTATCAATATTGAACATATAAATAAATAAATACATAAAAACAATTCTCCTTGAAGATGAATTTGTGCATTTTTCGGTACAAAAATGCCATGGCCAAAAACCGGTTCCTCTATTGCATGCTTGCTTCCGCTCGCCAGGAGATAATTGACATTATTGACATAATCGCATTAAAATTAATATAAAATGATTCTTACAATCGCGAAAAACTAGTGGGGCCGATGGGCGGATTTATTGGGCGATTGTCTTAAAATTTTAAAATTAATGGAACTAAACATGAGGGAGAAGGGGGTCCGGAACCCCCCCTTAAAATCTATCTTCCTTTTCTAGTTTACTTGAATACTTCACATGAACTTTGATCTATGTTATTGGCTTGTTTAATTTTCCAACAAAATAAGCAGGGTTTTTCTCTACATGTGTATAAGCCTTCCCCACTCTCCAATGTTGTTTCCAAAGATACAAGCTTATATTTCAATTCTCCTCAATATGGTTTAATTTAATCATAATTTGTTAAACTGCCCAACTATGGTGTACAGTGTAATATTCACATTAGCCAAGATTACTACATTTAGAAATCTTACGAACACACACACACACACACACACACACACACACACACACACACACTACAACACAACACACACACACCTATAAACACACACTAAATACATAATTTTTCCCACACACACCACACACACACAAACATCAAACACACAAAACACCCCCCAGAATAAACACACCTACAACTACATATACTCTCCCCAACACACACACACACACACACACACACACACACACACACACACACACACACACACACACACACTAATAAACACACCTACAACTACATATACTTTCCCCAACACACACACACACACACACACTAATAAACACACCTACAACTACATATACTCGGCCCAACACATCCGCCCTCGTAAACTAATCAGACACGAGCACGCACACATAAATTCGGTTAACTACTCTCTCTGGCGCACACCACGCACACACATTCTCTCTCTCTCTCTCTCTCTCTCTCTCTCTCTCTCTATCTCTACCTCTCCGTCTCCGTCTCTCTCTCTCTCTCTCTCTCTCTCTCTCTCTCTCTCTCTCTCTCTCGCTCTCTATCTCTCTCTCTCTCTCTCTCTCTCTCTCTCTCTCTCTCTCTCTCTCTCTCTCTCTCTCTCTCTTCCAAGTAATTAAGTTGAGGACTTTGCAATTTACCGTCAGCTAATAATAAACAGACTATAGTTGTAACACATCTAACATATCCGTATAATACAGTATATATTTAGTTCAGTATATTTTTAACACAGGTACAAAGGAAATCAAGCAACAACAGATCTAGTGACCCTTCTAGGCTGCTTGTCCTCCAAAACACTGAGGATCAAGTGTCCAAACAGTGGTTTAGAGTGGGTAAGGGAACATTGGAAAGGGAACTACTGCCCTGCCACTAATGTGGCAGGACTAGGAAGTTAGTAGGGGACATATGGGTTAGTAACTGAGGGGAGGATAAAGTTATTCATTTACAGACGCAGTCAGTCGCGGGTTTGTCAATGCAAGATATTTGTCTAGGCGGAATTTAAATGAATCAACGGTGCTGCAGTCTATAACGTCTCGGGGAAGCCCATTCCACAAGTTGACAACTCGATTGAAGAAGAAATTCTTAGATTCGTGCGAGTTAAAAGATTTACCAATAATTTTGCAACCGTTTCCCCGCGTGTAATTAGATTGGTCGATAGTGAAGTACTTACTACAGTTCATATTGTCGATGCCTTTGATGATTTTGAACACTTGAATTAAGTCGCCTCTTAATCTGCGCTGGGTTAAAGGAAATATATTTAATTCTCTAAAGACGCTCTTCGTATGGTTCCTCTACGTTGAACTCGTTCTAGCTTGTTTATATCTTTTTGGTAATAAGGGCACCAGGATTGAACGCAGTATTCCAGAAGAGGGCGGACTAAGGAATTGTAAAGGGTTAGGAAAACTTCTTTGGATTTATGCTCAAATGACCTGCCTATAAAGCCAATTATTTTGTTTGCCTTCTTAACAACTTCTGAACATTGTTGACTCGGTTTTAGGTTACTCGATATTGTTACTCCCAGATCAGTTTCTCTGTTTACATTCTTAAGCTGAGTGCCATTCATCGAATAGTTTGCTTTCTCATTTAGGTATCCGACATGTAGTACTTTACATTTATCCGCATTGAAACTCATTTGCCAAATTTGGGCCCAACATGACAATTTATCTAGATTGTGTTGCATCTCGTCAACTTGTTCTTTTGAGAGTACGCTATTTGCAATTTTTGTATCGTCAGCAAATTTTGAGATTGTGCAGGTGAGACCCTCATCTATGTCGTTGATGTAAATTAGAAAGATAATTGGTCCTAGTACCGATCCCTGGGGTACCCCGCTACTTACATTGGTCCATTTAGATGCCTTACCGTTTATGACTACCCTTTGCTTTCTGTTGCTGAGCCAATTTTCTATCCATTTCAACACACCGTCTTGTATTCCATGCGCTTTTAGTTTTAGCAGTAAACGTTTGTGGGGAACTTTGTCAAAGGCAAAGTGTTTGTGTGGTGTGTACTTTAACCTTAACCGTTTCAGTGTACGGTGATGTATTGTTACGTTCATTCTGGATGTGATTAGACGGTTTAATTAAACTTTGGAAGTGTATGTGGGAATCAGAAGGATTAATTATGGATCTATTCCTCTTTTGATTCATGGAGGTCTTTTCAAATCTGCATAAAAATCGCTTAATGATAACTAGAGTATAAATGAATAAAAGAGTTACGTCATAGTACTGAAAGAGTTAACAGTAGTGTATCCGATGTTTTTGTGACGTCATGTTGTATTTGTTTTGATGGTGTAATGGTTAGAGTGTTTATAATCTGTGTGTGGTTACTCAGGTTCGAATCCCGGTGGATCACATGCTTTCATTAATTTCATTGGGAGGTGTTTGGTGTTGGAGTGAAATTAATACAAATAGATTTACATTACTATTTAGTGTTTTGCTCATGTAGACCTATGTACAATTATTTTTCAGGATTGTGGTTTTTAGATTGTTCCTTAAAACTCCCTCAATCTAAAGAAGAAGAAAAAAGCTTCCCCAGACCGCCTTCAATCTAAACAGAATCGCCCCCTCCCCACTTCCCTTCAAGTTAAACGTGTACTTTTTCTGTAGATAAATGTATTGCAGACTCTATCGCTTGCAGAAAAAACGAACACCTGAATGGGTACACACACACGTGCACACACACACGTGCACACACACACACACACACGTGCACACACACGCGCACACACACGCACACGCACACATAGTCACATACACACAAGCAGGATGATAGTTACAGCTGATGCTTCCCACCCTCCGTCGAGCCTTATCTTGGATCTGTCACGTCTCCCCTTCTCTCTCTCTCTCTCTCTCTCTCGCTCTCGCTCTCGCTCTCGCTCTCTCTCTCTCTGTGCTTTATTGTCATTGTCTTTAACTAAGAATACAACTACTATTTGTTTTCCTGGCGAGCGATAACCAACCTTTAATTTAGGAAAACAAATTTACACATTCATCTCGAATGTGGGGGTTCTTGTTTTGTTTTATATATTTACTTTTGTTATTATTATTTTTTTTTAAAGCTTGATGGAGGTCTAGGGAGCAAGCTAAAATCCTCCCATTAAGAATTGGGAAAGAGTGTGTGTCTAAGTTCTGACCTATTTTTATTATTATTATTATTATTATTATATATTTTGTTTCTTTATGTAGAAGAGAGCAGTATAGTTAGAGAGAGGAAGGGGTGTGTGGAGTGTTGAAGTAGAGTGAACGAGGGGAACTTTGTATGGGGTTGTGTAAGTCAAGCACGAGTGTTCCTAGGTGTATGCACTTGGGCACACACACAGAGGTACTCGACTGGGTGCACGCAATTATAAGGGCCCTACCAACACGCACGCACACTCACTCAGTCATATTCCTCTTCTGAGAATAGCACAGAAGCCTCGTGCCCGGAATACCTATAATACAGTATATACATTCGTCACATTCCAATATATTATACTGCACGAAATATGTTCACACAATATCTTACCACGAACATCGGCATATTTTGCACGTACAGTCAGTCATGGGTGCACTCAGACACATGTACACTCAGACACATGTACACTCAGACACATGTACAGTGTTACACATACCTACTTACACAGACACGCTAACAGGCACACATAAATTTATACATAAACAAATATCTACAAATCCCTGATATTCTTGTTTGTTAGTCTCGCAATCTTTCCAGCTGACATTTATGATATTTTGTCATTACACTCTGAATTGTGATACTCCCTCCACTTCATCATGTGGCAGGCAATTTCCTTTTTGCATTTCACCTTTTACGATTTTCTGGCTAGAATGCTCTTTTTTTTTTTTTTTTTTTTATAACTACATTATTCTACCATAATTTCTAAGTCTCCTATCCATATTTTTTCCTCTATCAAAGCATCTCCCACCAGTGTTGCCAATTTAGCTACTTTACCGCTAAATCTAGAGGTATTTACTTCAATCTAGCGGTATTTTTTACATCTAGTGTCATAATTCCTAGTGTTATTCTAGAGATTCAGATATTTTCGAGCCATATGATTGAGATTGTGGGATTATTCTAGCGATTTATTAAATTATTTAACTATCTAACGACATTATAGCGACTTTCGAGAACGGATCTAGCTATTTTTTGTGTTTTCATTGGTAACCCTGTCTCCCACCCCTACCATTTGCCTTCATACTCGACCCCTGCCCTAAACAACGACAGCATAGCGTCATATTCCCAGATTATCATCAGGGTTGGTCCTCTCTACCCGACGCTCGCATCTATGTCTCGTCTGTAAACATTGCGGGACTGGTGTTATCGCCTTCTAGCGTGAGCTTTTTTGTTTCTCTTGACTGGGAAAAGGAAAAAGGGAACGAAATGGACAGGAGAATGCTAAGAAAACGAAAACGGAAGGAGATTATAAGGAATGAGAAAATCAAAAGCGTTACTGGATAGGGGTATTGTTAGGAAAATATATAGAGGACACATTTACAAAAAAAAAAAAAAAAAAAAAAAAAATATAGGAGAATATATATATACTGTATAGAGATAATAGAATATATTATATATATTATATATATTATATATATATATAATATATATATTATTATATATATATCTATCTATATATAGTATATTTAGTATATATATATATGTATATATATACCGGTATATATATATATATTTATAAATAAATAAATAAATACAATTTTGTTCCCCACCCCTTATGTATGAAGGATATATATTAATTTTCCTTCTAAATACTATTAGTCTCTATTAAGCTGTAAAACAGCGCTGAATAAAACTATGATTTATTAATCGTACGAGTATAATAATTGTTTTAGATATCAGAATTTACGAAAGAGCAAAACAAAATATATTTTTGGTTTGTATTAACAACAAAATGTGAATACCTAATATATAACAATGATGTATCGCCGTATAATGAAAGGTTATCAATGATATATTGCATATACACTACATCTTGTATAACTATAATTCGACAACGGTAAAAAAAATGTAATCTGAATCAAGTATTCCAACTTTAGATGGAACAGATGAATGGCTTACATACGCAATATGTAATAAGACAAATTAGGTATACAATACGGTAGTAATTATAAGTATGCCGGCATGTATTTGCTATATATTGGTGGATATGTGTATATAAAGTATATACACATTTCTAGATATGTATATGCTTATTCATATTACAAAAGTAATTTATAGAATTAATAATAGAGCAAATCCTATAATTTTACATTAATATTTCCCCAACATCTACAACCGTGGGCATATTATTAT